>CM076575.1:1761011739-1761117021 GCA_034641835.2 Pinus albicaulis | reverse complement strand
TATTGACACCTAGCTGTTACAATTAAAATAAGTTCGACCCCCACTAGCCACAACATGTGGACAACCCTCCTACATTGCTGGCTAGTGTCTAATGCTCCTGCATCAGATAACCACTTACCAGGTGCAAGAAAACCACTTCAGGTTCCACAATGGTACTCGCCTCGAAGTTCCAAATGCATTTCACCATTCCACCTTGACTTAGCCTTCCTCTTGATTGGCATCATAATGTGTCATCACAATTCCACTATGTTTTCAACTCTCTGTTTCAACTCTCTACACATTCAACTTAATACATCTGCGTCTCCAACCTCTCAATTAAAGTTGTGAATGCTTTGAAAGATCTAATAGACTTCAATTAAGAATGAAACTCATTTAAATTAATCTTGACAGAACTGAAGGAACAACCAGTTTATCTGGTTTTCTCCAACCGCATGGTGTGATGAAATGAGACATCAATAGCATTATACAAACGAGGCTTCAATAACATTATACTTCCAACTGTTTGCGCAATTTATTTGAGATCAACCATTGTAGAGTTCACTGAAAACTTAGGGTTTACTTTCACTGGAAAGCTGCGCATTTAACCATAATTGAAAGATTTAGGTACTCAAATATTTAGTGCGATTAATCAATAACCTGAAATATAAATGCAGAACAGAGAATGGTACCAATGCATTCAAGATTGAATTTTCAAAGGATTTTGAACGAAACTTTAATACCGAAACACTAATTGTACACCAATTTAAATCAAATATTCATAAAATAAAAATTATAGAGGATTGACCCTTTTAGGCCTGATACATCAGTTTGTCTCTCCTCTGTTTTCTCTAATTTCTTAAACACTATCACACTCTCTTCCTTGCTAACTCTCGTCCCCTAAATTATTCAAAGCATCACAATTTTATATAAAAACGGATTCATGAATCAATTTGGTTCAGATCCAGAAAATTTTCACTCTCTCCTAAAGTCTCTCTTTAGCTCCACTCTTTTCTCACCAAACTCTAAATTAATCTTTTTAAATCCCTCAAATCCTATTATAACCAAATAATCTAAACTACATGGCTTGATCTCCACGCAGGGAGGATCAACTTGCCACTTTTCCCTTTTTTGCTCAGAATTTGACAACACATAAACTACTCACATACATTTAAATTAACTAAAATTTAACTAACCACTTGTCTTCCAACCCTTTGTTAGCCACAACATGTGATCGCACCATCACATTGTTGGCTAGGTCTAAATGCTCCTGCATCAGACTTCCTAAGTTGAAAGTTTTCAGGACCTCTTGGTCATGTCTTTCTTCTGCTAAATCATCTAGAATCCCAAACTTTACTTTGTAACTTGTCACCTCTTTCATCATGCTGATGCTCTATTTATTATGTCACTATTGCTTCAGTTCTTCTAGGTTTCCAAATATTATGTTGTTGTTGTCTTTTCTAGCTGATGCAGATTCCTTTTGTTAATTTCTATTCTTTGTTGGTTCTCTTCTTCTTTTTGCCGCTTCTTCTCTTGACTTATTTTTTTATGCACAATTTTTCACAATTTGTTCTTGGTTGCACTCCACTAACATCTAACTGTTGTAAATTCTCCCTTACCACAGATATTATAAAATTTCTGTCTAATTTCACTTTGCTTCTTTCATTTACAACCTTTTGGTTGTACTTTACAACTTCTCCTTCACTATCATTAAAGAAAATCTTTTCATTTATATTATCAGGTTCACTTAATACCTTTTCCAGCAAACTAAATCTTCCCTGATATTCAATAAGCATTTCATTTGCATATGGCTCCTTTTTCCTATATAAAACAGAATTCCCATCATAATTATCTGATTTAAAATAACTATGGTTTTCAATCTCCACAGATAATTCTGTCACCAAATCTTTATGCTATCCTTCTGCAAATTTTATGAAACGGTCAGCAAATTTTATTTCAGCACTTTTCTTTGCATTACACAGTGTTCCTTGTCCTGACACAAGGCTATCATTCAACAATTCAATACCTGGAATTTCTTGGAGAATATCATGACAACAAAATGATGTTGTTTCATCTTCATATATAACAGAAACAAAATCATGTTTTTCCAAAGCTTCTTCATGGTTTACAGACTCATCAATTTCAAAATCACAAAATTCCTAAACTTCTGTATCTGTCAACATCATCATACATTCTCTCACAATTTCCATAATACTTCCATATTTGTCCTCTACTGAAGATGCTTCATTCTGGTTATCATCACAAACTTTCATTTTCTTA
Organism: Pinus albicaulis; assembly: GCA_034641835.2. NCBI lineage: Eukaryota > Viridiplantae > Streptophyta > Pinopsida > Pinales > Pinaceae > Pinus > Pinus albicaulis. The sequence continues at coordinate 1,761,114,765 of CM076575.1, read as the reverse complement.
TCTTCAGCTTCTTTAATCATGAAAATTTCCCTGCCAATATCATCATTCTCATAATTATTAAATACATGTTAAAAATATCTTTCTGTTTCAGCCATCTCTTCCAGTAATCTCACTTCTTCATCAACATGCATAAGCACATTGTCCGCTTGCTATCCATTACCCTTTGAACCTGAAATCATACACAACATATTAGTTTCAAAAATACAAGGCTCTTCATTTGAAGCCTCACTGATCAGATTTTCCTTCTTCTCTGAACTATTCTAATAGTTCACTAAGTTATTGAGAAATTCTTCCTCAACATCCCTAATTTATTTTTCAAATAATACTTTTGGGACTGCAGCTTCTTGACTATGCTTGGCAACTTCATCATAGTTTTGTAGAATACCTTTCTGTTCTACACAATTCTCTCCATCACTCAGTTTATCCAAGTAAGATATTTCTGTCTTTCTCTCTTCAATGACAAGACTTTTATCCTTCAAAGACCTTCTTAATTTAACTTCTTGAGCTGAGTTCTCCGTGTCAGCTTCTCTTCTCTTATCTTCACAAATTTTCAATGTATTTATTTTCTTTTCTTTGTCTACTTTCCATTAATCTTCTATCCATGCTAAAATTCCTTCAAACATGATCCAATAAGTTTTTAATAATAGAATACACAACCATTCAACCATACCTTTTAATTTCATCCACCAATTGAAGTATTGAAAATCTTTATGCATCTCCTTTTGTGTTTTTCTTGCTTCTACCTTTTTCACGTTTTCATGCTCAGGCTCAATTCCATTAAGTTTCATACCTGCAAATGTACGTTCACACAAATAATTAATCCCAAAAATATGAGACTTTCTTGTCTGTGTAGATGCTACCAACACCTTTCTCTCATGCTGATCTGTATAGATCATCTCTTCATCATTATCATCACAGTCTCTTTCCCCAAGGATAGGTCCTTTCTCTAGTTTACAAATAGATTCTCTTTTTCCATTTTCAACTATTTGGAATATTAATTTCTCAGCAAATAATTCCCTGACAGGCCACTTAACTATTTTACCCACATAAAATCCTTGTTTCCATTCCTCTCTGATTCCTTTCTGTACCAGCTTCGTCAAATGACTAAGTTCTATATTCATCTCAACTATCTCTTTGTCAATTTCTTCCTTACTCATTTTTTGAGTTCATCTGATTTGACACTTTTCTCTCTCTGTCTGTGACTTTTCTCTATACCCCTGTTATGACTAACAATAGACAAATTCATTTCTTCTTTTGGTGAACTTTCATTGTTCACTGGTGTGCTGCAACTAGCCCTTCTTTCTTCTATAACAAGTCTGATACCAAATTATCATTTTGGTATATTTCTTTTCCAAGTCCTCTGCATTAGAACCCATTCTTCTCCTTGAGCACTCCAGCTCTGCTTCCAAAGATATTGACTGCTGCATCTTCAATTGCTCACTTCCCTTTTCCTTTAGTAATTTCATTTACTGTTGGGTACTGTCACCTTTCATTCATCTGAGAGTTCTTCCTGCTTCATCTTCTTTAACATAGCTCATGTGCTATGATGTTGATACAACTCATTTTACCTTTCAGTAATTTCACTGCTTCCATTGACCTGCACAATCTTACCTCAGGATACATTAAAGTACCTTTTCAAACCTACCAATTTTCTTCAAAGATATCTTAAAATTAATTCCCATTCCATCAATTAAATCTTTTCCAAATGATTCATCTGTCCACTATTTAATTTGAACTTCTTTATCAAAAGTCTCCATAAACTGAGCAACTATTTCCCATCTTACTTTTCATAATGGACACTTCAGCTTTTAAGATCAACTAAGATTAAATCTAAAATTCAACTATATTTACAAATTCATGATAGACACTACAAATTTCTTTTGATAACCTGTTTGTAAGAAAATCCTATCTTGCTTTTGCAAATTCCAAAATTTCAACCCTTGTAATGGCTCTCCTTTCAGATATATTAACTCCAGTCTTCAGTCTAATTGTTCCTTCAACCATCAATATCATGGTCTTCAACAATAATTTAAGCACTCCTCAATCATTCTCAGTCTTACACAAAATTCTTCAAATCATATCAAACCACTCTTCTATTTGACTTTAAATTCAAAACCTTTTACTTCAATTTACCTTTTAAATCAAACCAATCACTCAATCAACTTACATGGAAACTTCATTTTCCTGAAAGGAAAACATCTTCTCCTTTGAAATTTCAATCCCTTGTTGTTCTTCAGACATTCAAACAAATCTTTGTACATCATCAAAGATAAATATTCTTCCCAGACCTTTGCCAGAGGATTTACTGTTTCTCCATTCTGATCTCAGCATCCACTGTGCTTCATGCTAGTATCTCCAATGTCTTTTTGATCATTCCAAATATTTTTCCCTTACAGTCTCTTTGCTGCAATTTCTTCATTTGCTTCTTTGTTGCAACTACTTGCTGAGAATAAAATTCAATCTTTCAACCAAACTCCACAGAGCATTGGTCTGGCTCTGATACCACTAACGGTGCAGGATAGTTGCACCTTTTCCCACAGTATGCATATAAATGTGCATCATAGACATGTGACCCAAATTATGTCTCTTTAACATGAGCCTTAAGTGGGATTAATATCCTTATATCACAACTATGTTATAAATATATAAAATACTTACTTAATTAAATAATTACATGTCTTTGTAACTTTGATTTAAAGTCTTGATGCTGACAAATAAAATGTCCAGCCCCAACTTATTAACCTTGCATCTGTTCACCGTCAAATTTTATGCACCCATTCCATCATTTGACCATTATTCAAAATATAATGCCAACAAATATAATTTCAGGCCCACGGTTATTGCTCAATAAATCTTACACCGAAAATCTACTCTTGCCATTTCATCCCACAACTATCGCACTTGACAATTTATACAGGTACAAATCCAATGGATTTCGCAATCTAATTAACCTGATTCTTAACTATTTGGAATCACGCGATATTGGTGGTTTTATAATGCCACATGTCACTTCCGGAATCTAATCATGCAACCTCATGCAATACCATTTACTACTTCAAATCTATGTGATAACCACTTATCAGGTTCAAGAAAACCACTTCAATTTCCGCCGTGATACTTGCCTCAAAGTTCCAAATGCATTTCACCATTCCGCCTTAACTCAGCGTTCCTCTTGATTGGCATCATAATGTGTCATCACAATTCCACTACATTTTCAATTCTCTGTTTCAATTCTCTACACATTCACCTTAATACATCTGCGCCTCCAACCTCTCAATTAAAGTTTTGAATTCTTTGAAAGATCTGATAGGCTTCAATTAAGAATGAAACTCGTTGAAATTAATCTCGATAGAAATGAAGGAGTAACCAGTTTATCTGGTTTTATCCAACTGCATGGTGTGATGAAATGAGACCTCAATAGAATTATACAAACGAGGCTTCAATAGCATTATACTTCCAACTGTTTGCGCAATTTATTTGAGATCAACCATTGTAGAGTTCACTGAAAACTCAGGGTTTGCTTTCACTGGAAAGTTCTGCATTTAACCATAATTGAAAGATTTAGGTACTCAAATATTTAGTGTGATTAATCAATAACTCGAAATATAAATGCAGAACAGAGAATGGTACCAATGCATTCAAGATTGAATTTTCAAAGGATTTTAAATGAAACTTCAATAGCGAAACACAAATTGTAAACCAATTTAAATCAATCATTCATAAAATAAAAATTATAGAGGATTGACCCTTTTAAGCGTGATACATCAGTTTGTTTCTCCTCTGTTTTCTCTAATTTCTTAAACACTATCACACTCTCTTCCTTGCTAACTCTCGTCCCCTAAATTATTCAAAGGATCACAATTTTATATAAAAATGGATTCATGAATCAATTTGGTTCAAATCCAGAAATTTTTCACTCTCTCATAAAGTCTCTCTTTGGCTCCACTCCTTTCTCACCAAACTCTAAATTAATATTTTTAAATCCCTAAAATCCTATTATAACCAAATAATCTAAACTACATGGCTTGATCTCCATGCAGGGAGGATCAACTTGCCACTTTTCCCTTTTCTGCTCAAAATTTGACAACACATAAACTACTCACATACATTTAAATTAACTAAAATTTAACTAACCACCTATCTTCCAACCCTTTGTTAGCCACAATATGTGATCGCACCATCACATTGTTGGCTAGGTATAAATTCCGCTGCATCAGACTCCCTAAGTTGAAAGTTTTCATGAGCTCCTAGTCATGTGTTTCTTCTGTTAAATCATCTAGAATCCCAAACTTTACTTTGAAACTTGTCACCTCTTTCATCATGCTGATGCTCTATTTCTTCTGTCATTGTTGCTTCATTTCTTCCAGGTTTCCAAATATTATGTTGCTGTTGTCCTCTTTTCTTGCTGATGCAAATTCCTTTTTTTAATTTCTCTTCTTTGTTGGTTCTCTTCTTCTTTTTGCTGCTTCTTCTCTTGACTGATTTTTTTATCCACAATTTTTCACAATTTGTTCTTGGTTGCACTTCACTGACATCTAACTACTACACATTCTCCCTTACCATAGATATTATAAAATTTTTGTCTAATTTCACTTTGCTTCTTTCATTTACAACCCATTGGTTGTACTTTACAGCTTCTCCTTCACTATCATTAAAGAAAATATTTTCCTTTATATTATCAGGTTCACTTAATACCTTTTCCAGCAAACTAAATCTTCCCTCATATTCAATAAGCATGTAATTTGCATATGGCTCCTTTTTCCTGTATAAAACAGAATTCCCATCATAATTATATGATTTAAAATAGCTATGGTTTTCAAATAATTATGTATCAAATCTTTATGCTGTCCTATTGCAAATTTTATGAAACTGTCAGAAAATTTTATTTCAGCACTTTTCTCTGCATTACACAATGTTCCTTGTCCTGACACAAGGCTATCATTCAATAATTCAATAGCTGGAATTTCTTGGAAAATATCATGGCAACAAAATGATGTTGTTTCATATTCATATATAACAGAAAAAAAAAAAAAAAAAAAAAAAAAAAAAAATAAAAAAAATTTAAAAATCATGTTTTTCTAAAGCTTCTTCATGGTTTACAAACTCCTCAATTTCAAATCACAGAATTCCTGAACTTCTGTATCTGTCAACATCATCATACATTCTCTCACAATTTCCATAATACTTCCATATTTGTCCTCTACTGAAGATGCTTCATTCTGGTTATCATCACCAACTTTCATTTTCTTATCTTCAGCTTCTTTAATCATGACAATTTCCCTGCCAATACCACCATTCTCAAAATTATTAAATACATGTTCAAAATATCTTTCTGTTTCAGTCATTTGCTCCAATAATCTCACTTCTTCATCAACATGCATAAGCACATTGTCCGCTTGTTGTCCATTACCTGTTGAACCTGAAATCATACACAACATATCAGTTTCAAAAATACAAGGTTCTTCATTTGAACCCTCACTGGTCAGATTTTCCTGCTTCTCTGAACTATTCTGATAGTTCACTAAGTTACTGAGAAATTCTTCCTCAACATCTCTGATTTCTTTTTCAAAGAATACTTTTGGGACTGCAGCTTCTTGACTATGCTTGGCAACTTCATCATAGGTTTGTAGAATACCTTTCTGTTCTACATAATTCTCTCCATCACTTATTTTATCCAAGTAAGATATTTCTATCTTTCTCTCTTCAATGACAAGACTTTGATCCTTCAAAATCCTTCTTAATTTAGCTTCTTGAGATGAGTTCTTTATGTCAGCTTCTCTTCTCTTCTCTTCACAAATTTGCAACATATTTATTTTCTTTTCTCTGTCTACTTTCCATTGATCTTCTATCCATGCTACAATTCCTTCAAACACGATCCAATAATTTTTTAATAAGAGAAGACACAACCATTAAGCCATACCTTTTAATTTCCTCCACCAATTGAAGTCTTGAAAATCTTTATGCATCTCCTTTTGTGTTTTTCTTGCTTCTCCCTTTTTCAATTTTTCATGCTCAAGCTCAATTTCATTAAGTTTCATACCTGCAAATGTACATTCACACAAATAATTAAACCAAAAAATATGAGACTTTCTTGTCTTTGTAGATGCTACCAGCACCTTTCTCTCATGTTGATCTATATAGATCATCTCTTCATCATTATCATCACTGTCTCTTTCCCCAAGGATAGGTCCTTTCTCTGGTTTACAAATAGATTCTCTTTTTCCATTCTCAATTGTTTGGAATATTAATTTCTCAGCAAATAATTCCCTGACAGGCCACTTAACTCTTTTCCCCACGTAAAATCCTTGTTTCCATTCCTCTCTGATTCCTTTCTGTACCAGGGTCCTCAAATGACTAAGTTCTATCTTCATCTCAACTATCTCTTTGTAAATTTCTTCCTTACTCATTCTTTTGAGTCCATCTACTCTGACACTTTTCCCTCTCTGTCTGTGACTTTTCTCTGTGTTGAACCCTTGGTTAAATTAAGAAGGGGGGGTGAATTAGTTTAATGCAGTCATGGTCTTGTAAAAATTTATTTTATATTTATTTACATCTTCATTTCGTGATCAACTTAATACACAAAGAAACCCCAATCTTAATAAGAGAGCAGCAAGTATTAAGCAGATTAAATACTGAATTTCAACACATAATCATCAGGCATATAGACAACAAATATAAGTGGAAACCCTTAAGGGAGAAAACCACATCTTATTATTGTTTTGATGCAAAGGCAAGCTCCAACTCCCTCTCACCACTGATTTTCTGTAAGCTCCAACCTATAGGAGGCTACTACTGATCCAGGTGGATTAATCAGGTACAGGTACAAGTAGCCTGAGTAAAAGGCTCAAAAATCAAAGTGTTCTAAATATTCTCAAACCAGGTTCACGTTGTATATCTCGTCTTTCTGATTCCAACGGCACAGACGGCACTCAATTCCGAGTCCGTATGAAGAATTTATAAGCGGTCAAACTTCTAGGTTGACTTGGTGATTGGACAGCCTTAAGGAAGGCGAAAATTCGAATTTTTCAGGCCACCGGATTCCGGCAAGCTCAGGCCAGATTCTGGGAAAATTTGTGGCCTGTTTAAATTGCCTCCTTCTGTCCAAAACCGAATTTTTAAAAAGGGCATAATTTTTTTTATAAAAACAAAAAAATTATTTAAAAAAAAAGGGTGGCAGGCCACCACCCCCGCCACCCCACCCAACCGTATGTCACAAATAAAACAAAAATCATTTAAGTTTTAAAATAGTTATTTTAAATAGCTATATAACAAATTAACCATATGATAAATATGGTTGAACGAATATGTAAATGGTTGAACGAATGTATTAAATGCGGCGGGAGTTGTGAATGTTTGCCCATACACCATATTGCGCCATATGGAAACGAATTGCCGCGGGGTATGGGGTGGGCACGATGCAGTGGCCCCCAACTAAGAAATTAACAAAAATTACTTTGATTTTTAAACGGTGTTTTGGAATTTGGGAGCGAGATTTGATCCCAGGCCTCCCTTAGCAATTACTAAGTTTTACCATTGCGCCCAAATATTTAACTTTGATAATTATGCAGTGTCTTTAGCTTCAATTGCTGATGCGCCAAGAAAAAATAGGACAAAGATGGGGCAATTTTACGAGTATTAATGTTATTTACAAATAAGAATGGGCACGGAATACGAGAGAGATGCATGGATTTCAGGAGGCGGTAGTTGTTACGGGTGTATGGAACCATGAGCCAGAAAAGAGGCAGGCTGAACCTTGATTGAGGCCAAATTTCAGGAGGGTGAAATTTTGACTTTGTCCAAATTGGACAAATTTTATGTCATTTCAGAACTACTCGACGCCACGAGTCTGATGGCGTGCTCAGTTTCTACATCTGAGTTTTTGATTTTTCAGCCACTTTTGGAAGTGGGTTATGTCGGTGTCAGATTTCCGCATGTGAGCAGTCGTTTTCACCTTCTTCGACGCTACAAGATTGATGGTGTTTTCAGATTCAGCCACACAGCTGCTCAGTCTTCGGCAAATGGCAGCATGAGGTATATGATGTGGATTCCATGTACTTCTTCATTTATTTCTCTTTGAGATGCATTATGTCTTGCAGATCCAGGTTGATACATGAGTCGTGGGATCTTGCTTTGTGTTGTTATTTATGTACTTTTTAGCTATGGATTTGTGTCATGTATGAGTACCTTTTATGCCAAATTTCGGGATGCTCTTATTTGCTATCTATATTTTTGAGATCCCTTGTTTGTTAAGATTGGTGGGATACTCTTATTTACTACATGTCAGCTATGGTCATACTGATAGGAGTCTTTCTTTATGTATGAGAGTTCCACAGTGGCACATCTCTTAAAGAATTCAAGCCACTCCTGCGTGAGGGAAATTTTTCCTTGTATGTCATAGGAAAGCACATCCATGCACATCTTCTCCATACAACACATAATGCAGTGGCCTACACCATCTTGACACTGAGGCCCGTAGGTGTAGTCCCTCCTGGATGAACTCCGTCATCAAATGACGTGTTCTTATGATTGCTGATCTTATTCATTTATGTTCCTCTTATTTATAGCTACAGTTGTCCATTTATGTTATTTAACATCTTAATTAAATGCAATTCAAATTATTAGCCGAAGTAAAAGGTCTTGGCTAAGGGTATCAAGATTTTACCCTGGATCAAGTGGTATCAGAGCAGGTATTGTTTCTGGTTGGATTGCAGGTGTGAACATTGGATGTTCACTGAGTTGAGCCATGGAGAGTGTGAAGGACATGTATGAAACCATGCTAAGGGTGTCCGAGAAAGCGGACATACTATACAAGGCTTACAAAAAACAAGTAGTCGAGAACGAATAATTGAAGACCCTCCTACAGAAAGAGGAGGAAAAAAAATAGTTGCAGCTTCAGTTGTAAGCCACAATAGAAGTGTGGGAAGATTTGAAGTGAAACAATGAAATTATGCAAGAAGATCATGATGCCTTGAAGGCATTCCTACATGAAGAGAAGGAGGAGAAGGAACAGTTGCAGCTTCAGTTGCAAGCCACGATAAAGGCGTGGGAAGATTTGAAACACAACAATGAAACTCTTTAGAGAGATCATGATGCCTTAAAATAATTCCTACAAAAAGAGAAGGAGGAGATGGAACAGTTGCAGCTTCAGCTACAAGCCATGTCAGAGGCATTGACGGAAGTGAAGCACAACAAGGGCTTACAACAGCTTTCTTCATCTGTTTCACAATCAATACCTAAGGTAAACAGTGTTGATTTTGCTTCAGTTTCTTCACATGATATAATTTCAGTTGGAAGTGTGGAGATACCCATCACAGGTACTGGCATGAGACTCCTCACCAAAATGGGGTACATAAGAGGAGGACTTGGCATTCGCGGCCAAGGCATAACCGAACCATTGGAGGTTGTGAAACGACCTCATTATGAAAGTTTGGGGTACATTAACGAAGGATGTTCGAAGGACATGAAAGGAAAATAGATAATGATGAACTCTCCAAGGAAGAGGAACGATAGGGACACTTTACCATTGCTCCATGGTAGTGCACGTTGCAGTGAAGGAACTAAGGTGAGCTCCCATCATCATGATCGCACCAGAGACCACCGTAGAAGGTATACTAAGTCTCATTATTCCAGAGTGCATTTTGACTATAAGAATGTTGATAACCACGGTCGTAAAATATGGCATCGTAAAACTTGTTATTTTTGTGGTTTAAATAACCATGTGATTTCTGAGTGCCAGAAGAGTATGGCAGCACAAAGGAGGAAGAGGCACGAAAAGCCTTCTCCCCAACAGGAAAGGAAATCAGTTAAGCAGGTTTGGAGGAAAAAGAAATTTTGCACCCATTGCAACCGAAGTGGCCACCAAAGAGCCACATGCTGGAAACTTCATCCAGAGCAGTGCTGTAAAGCCAAAGAGCCCATGCATACACCAGTTGAAAGAGCTGATCGACAAGCAAGTTTGCCACAGGGAAATGATCCACTCGTTTTAATAAATGAGAAGTGGTTCTTCTATATTGTTTTTTTCTAGAGATGTTAAGCTTGTCATGGCCATGCTTGTAAGTCATTTGTCGCATTTTTATTATGAAAGTGATGATGTGTTTCCATCACTCGTTTAAGCGACCATGATATTGTTTTTGGCCTTGTTTTATAAGTCGTATGTTAGATCTCTTTTATGTAAAAAGTGATGATGTGTTGTCATCACTTCGAGATGCGACGTTTATGTTTTGGTCATGTGCTATGAGTTATCTGATGCATTTCTTTCATGTAAAAGTGATGAGAAGTTTTGCCATCACTTCGAAATGTGACGATGAGGTCTAGTCTTGTAATTTTGTTGTGGTATGATTTCCATTTTGCTATAAACTTGACCACCGAGTGCATGTTATAAACTCGTGGCAAGTATGGAAATATCTGGTTCATTGTTGGTCACATTGAGAATGTAATGTTCGTTGCAGCTTTAGGCAGGTGTTGGCATTCTGATTCCGAAGGACAAAAGTGAAGGAGTCTTTAAGGGATGTGCCTTTTTATACATTTGCATTTCAGAAGTTGCAAGTGTTGGCTTTGCATCTCGATTCCGAAGTACGTGAGGTGAAGGAGTCTTCAAGGGATGTGCCTTTTCAAACATTTGCATTTCTGCAGTTGCAAGTGTTGGCTTTGCATCTCGATTCTGAAGTACGTGAGGTGAAGGAGTCTTCAAGGGATGTGCCTTTTTAGACATTTGCATTTCCACAATTGCAGGTGTTGGCTTTACTTCTTGATTCCGAAGTACATGAGGTGAAGGAATCTTCAAGGGATGTGCCTTTTCAGAAATTTGCATTTCCGTAGTTGCAGGTGTTGGCTTTGCATCTTGATTCTGAAGTACATGAGGTGAAGGAATCTTCAAGGGATGTACTTTTTCAAACATTTGCATTGCAGTAGTTGTAGATGATGGCTTTTGCATCTTGATTCCGAAGTACATGAGGTGAAGGAATCTTCAAGGGATGTGCCTTTTCAGACATTTTCATTTCCACAGTTGCAGGTGTTGGCTTTACATCTTGATTCCGAAGTACATGAGGTGAAGGAATATTCAAGGGATGTACTTTTTCAGACATTTGCATTGCAGTAGTTGTAGATGATGGCTTTTGCATCTTGATTCCGAAGTACGCCAGGTGAAGGAGTCATGTGGGGATGTGCCTCTCAACGACATTTGCATACAGTTGATGATAGGTAAAGCTTGATGCTTTTGGAGGACCAAAAGCTCCTCAGTGGGGAGGATTTATCCAGGTGGATTAATCAGGTATAGGTACAAGTAGCCTGAGTAAAAGGCTCAAAAATCAAAGTGTTCAAAATATTCTCAAACTAGGTTCATGTTGTAGATCTCATCTTTCTGATTCCAACGGCGTAGACGACACTCAATTCCGATTCCGTATGAAGAAGTTATAAGCGGTCAAAGTTCTAGGTTGACTTGGTGATTTGAAAGCCTTAAGGAAGGCGCAAATTCGACTTTTTCCGGCCATCGGATTTCGGCAAGCTCAGGCCATATTTCGGGAAAATTTGTGGCCTGTTTAAATTGCCTCCTTCGGTCCAAAACCAAATTTAAAAAAAGGGCATAATTTGTTTTATAAAAACAAAAAAAATATTTTAAAAAACAAGGGTGGCAGGCCACCACCCCCGCCACCCCACCCAACCGTATGTCACAAATCAAACAAAAATCACTTAAGTTTTAAAATAGTTATTTTAAATAACTATATAACAAATTAACCATATGATAAATATGGTTGAACGAATATGTAAATGGTTGAACGAATGTATTAAATGGGGTGGGAGTTGTGAACGTTTGACCCCCACCCCCCCCCCCCACCGGCCACACCATATTGCACCATATGGCAATGGTGCCAGCAGGATTTATGGGGGCGGGCCGCCCAATGCGGGCCTGGCCCCCCAACTTGGGAATTAACAAAAAAATCGCACCCAATTTTAAACAGTGTTTGCTAAATTTGGGAGGCGGGATTTGATCCCCCGACCTCCCTAAGCAAATTACTAAGTTTTACCATTGCGCCCAACAGACTGCTTTGATAATTCCGCCCATAAATTAATATTTAAACTCAGATTTTTGCAAGTGTGCCAAGCGAAGGAGGACAAAGATGGAGCATGAATTTTCTGAGTATTAATGTTATTTTGCAGCCAAGCATGGGCACAGAATCTGAGGAGATGCACGGATTTCCAGACTTATGACTTTTTTATTGCAGGTCATGTGGAACCATGAGCTAGAAAAGAGGCAGGCGGAACCTTTATTGAGCTCAACTTTCAGGAGGGCGAAATTTTGACTTTGTCCAAATGGGACAAATTTTATTTCATTTCAGCACTACTCGACGCCACGAGTCTGATGGCGTGCTCAGTTTCTGCATCTGAGTTTTCGATTTTTTAGCCACTTTTGGAAGTGGGTTATGCAAGTGTCAAATTTTTACATGTGAGCAGTCGTTTTCACCTTTTTCGATGCCACAAGATTGATGGTGTTTTCAGATTCAGCTGCAGAGCTGCTTAGCCTTCAGCAAATGGCAGCATGAGGTATATGATGTGGATTCCATGTACTACTTCATTTATTTTTCTTTGAGATGCATTATGTCTTGCAGATCCTGGTTGATACATGAGTTGTGGGATCTTGCTCTGTGTTATTTTTGATGTACTTTCAGCTATGGATTTGTGTCATGTATGAGTCCCTTTTATGCCACATTGGTGGGATGCTCTTATTTGCTATGTGTATTGTTGAGATCCCTTGTTTGCCAGGATTGGCGGGATACTCTTATTTGCTACATGTCAGCTATGGTCATACTGATAGGAGTCTTTCTTTATGTATGAGAGTTCTGCAGTGGAACATCTCTTAAAGAAGTCAAGCCACTCCTGCGTGAGGGAAATTTTTTCCTTGTATGTCATAGGAAAGCACATCCATGTACGTCTTTTTCATACAACACATAATGCAACAGCCTACACCATCTTGACACTGAGGCCCGGAGATGTAGTCCCTCCTGGACGAACTCCGTCATCAAACGACATGTTCTTATGATTGCTGATCTTGTTCATTTATGTTCCTCTTATTTATAGCTACAATTGTTCATTTCAGTTCTTTAACGTCTTTAATTAAATGCAATTCTAATTATCAGCCGAAGTAAAAGGTCTTGGTTAAGGGGTATTAAGATTTTACCTTGGATCAAGTGGTATCGGAGCAGGTATTCTTGTTGATTGGATTGCAGGGTGTGAACATTGAACTTTCACTGAGTTGAGCCATGGAAAGTGTCAAGGACATGTACGAAACCATGCTCAGGGTGTCCAAGAAAGCGGACATACTGTACGAAGCTTACGAAAAAAAAGTAGTAGAGAACGAAGAATTGAAGACCCTCCTACACAAAGAGAAGGAGGACAAACAACAGTTGAAGCTTTAGTTGCAAGCCACAACAGAAGCGTGGGAAGATTGGAAGCACAACAATGAAATTATGCAAGCAGATCATGATGCCTTGAAGGCGTTCCTACATGGAGAGAAGGAGCAGAAGCAGCAGTTGTAGCTTCAGTTGCAAGCCAAGACAGAGGCATGGGAATATTTGAAACGAAACAACGAAGCTCTTCAGAGAGATCATGATGCCCTAAAAGCATTCCTACAGAAAGATAAGGAAGAGACGCAGTAGATGCAGCTTCAGCTACAAGCCATGTCAGAGGCATTAACAAAAGTGAAGCGTGACGAAGGCTTACAACAGCTTTCTTCATCTGTTTCGCAATCAACACCTAAGGTAAATAGTGTTGATTTTTCTTCAGTTTCTTCACATGATATAATTTCAGTTGGGAAATTAGCCAGAATGCCATCATGGGAGGGACTTGGCATTCGGTAGCTCCTCCATAGCAAACCATTGGAGGTTGTGCAACGACCTCGTTATGCAGGTTTGGGGTACGATGGTGAAGGATGTTCGAAGGACATCAAGGGAAAACAGATACTAATGAACTCTCCAAGGAAGAGGAATGATAGGGACACTTCGCCATCGTTCCATGGCAGTGCACGTTGCAGTGAAGGAACCGAGGCGAGCTCCCATCATCATGATTGCACCAGAGACCACCCCAGAAGGTATACTAAGTCTCATTATTCCAGAGTGCATTTTGACTATAAGAATGTTGATAACCACGGTCGTAAAATATGGCATCGTAAAACTTGTTTATTTTGTGGTTTAAATAACCATGTGATTTCTGAGTGCTGAAGGATAGCTGAAAAGAAGAAACACGGCTTCTCTCAACATGAGGAAATGGGTTAGCGAGTTTGGAGGGAAAAAAAGAAATTTTGCCAGCCCCATGGCAAGAGTGGCCACCAAAGAGCCACATGCTAGAAACTTCATCCAGAGCAGCGCCGTAAAGCCAAAGAGCCCATGCATACACCAGTTGAAAGAGTTGATCGACAAGAAAGTTTTCCACAGGGAAATGATCCACTCGTTTTAATAAATGAGAAGTGGTTCTTCTAGATTGTTTTTTTCTAGAGATGTTAAGCTTGTCATGGCCACACTTGTAAGTCATTTGTCACATTTTTATTATGAAAGTGATGATGTGTTTCCATCACTCGTTTAAGCGACCATGATATTGTTTTTGGCCTTGTTTTATAAGTCGTATGTTAGATCTCTTTTATGTAAAAAGTGATGATGTGTTGTCATCACTTTGAGATGCGACGTTTATGTTTTGGTCATGTGTTATGAGTCGTCTGATGCATTTCTTTTATGTAAAAGTGATGAGGAGTTTTTCCATCACTTCGAAATGCGACGATGAGATCTAGTCTTGTAATTTTGTTGAGGTATGATTTCCATTTTTCTGTAAACTTGACCACCGAGTGCATGTTATAAACTCGTGGAAAGTATGGAAATATCTGGGTCATTGTTGGTAACATTGAGAATGTAATGTTCGTTGCAACTTTAGGCAGGTGTTGGCATTCTGATTCTGAAGGACAAAAGTGAAGGAGTCTTTAAGGGATGCGCCTTTTTAGACATTTGCATTTCAGCAGTTGCAAGTGTTGGCTTTGCATCTCGATTCCAAAGTACGTGAGGTGAAGGAGCCTTCAAGGGATGTGCCTTTCCAGACATTTTCATTTCTGCAGTTGCAAGTGTTGGCTTTACATCTCGATTCCGAAGTACGTGAGGTGAAGGAGTCTTCAAGGGATGTGCCTTTTCAGAAATTTGCATTTCTGCAGTTGCAAGTGTTGGCTTTGCATCTCGATTCTGAAGTACGTGAGGTGAAGGAGTCTTCAAGGGATGTGCCTTTTCAGAAATTTGCATTTCCGCAGTTGCAGGTGTTGGCTTTGCATCTTGATTCTGAAGTACATGAGGTGAAGGAATCTTCAAGGGATGTGCCTTTTCAGACATTTGCATTTCCGCAGTTGCAGGTGTTGGCTTTGCATCTTGATTCCGAAGTACATGAGGTGAAGGAATCTTCAAGGGATGTACTTTTTCAAACATTTGCATTGCAGCAGTTGTAGATGATGGCTTTTGCATCTTGATTCCGAAGTACATGAGGTGAAGGAATCTTCAAGGGATGTGCCTTTTCAGACATTTCCATTTCCACAGTTGCAGGTGTTGGCTTTGCATCTTGATTCCGAATTACATGAGGTGAAGGAATCTTCAAGGGATGTACTTTTTTAGACATTTGCATTGCAGCAGTTGTAGATGATGGCTTTTTCATCTTGATTCCGAAGTACACCAGGTGAAGGAGTCATGTGGGGATGTGCCTCTCAACGACATTTTCATACAGTTGATGATAGGTAAAGCTTGATGCTTTTGGAGGACCAAAAGCTCCTCAGTGGGGAGGATTGATCCAGGTGGATTAATCAGGTACAGGTACAAGTAGCCTGAGTAAAAAGCTCAAAAATCAAAGTGTTCGAAAGATTCTCGAACTAGGTTCATGTTGTAGATCTCATCTTTCTGATTCCAACGGCGCAGACGACACTTAATTCCGAGTCCATATGAAGAAGTTATAAGCGGTCAAAGTTCTGGGTTGACCTGGTGATTGGAAAGCCTTAAGGCAGGCGCAAATTCGACTTTTTCTGGCCACCGGATTCCGGCAAGCTCAGGCCGGATTCCAGGAAAATTTGTGGCCTGTTTAAATTGCCTCCTTCGGTCCAAAACCGAATTTTTAAAAAGGGCATAAATTTTTTTATTAAAAAAAAAAAAAAAATTATTTAAAAAAAAAGGGTGGCAGGCCACCAGCCCCGCCACCCCACCCAACCGTATGTCACAATCAAACAAAAATCATTTAAGTTTTAAAATATTTATTTTAAATAACTATATAACAAATTGACCATATGATAAATATGGTTGAACAAATATGTAAATGGTTGAACAAATGTATTAAATGGGGCGGGAGTTGTGAACGTTTGACCCCCCCCCCCCCCCGCCACACCATATTGCGCAATATGGAAATGATGCCAACAGGAGTTATGGGGGTGGGCCGCCCAATGAGGGCCTGGCCCCCCAACTTGGGAATTAACAAAAAAATCGCACCCGATTTTAAACAGTGTTTGCAGAATTTGGGACGCAGGATTTGATCCCCCGACCTCCCTTAGCAAATTACTAAGTTTTACCATTGTGCCCAACAGACTGCTTTGATAATTCCGCCCATAAATTAATATTTAAACTCAGATTTCTGCAAGTGTGCCAAGCGAAGGAGTACAAAGATGGAGCATGAATTTTCTGAGTATTAATGTTATTTTGCAGCCAAGCATGGGCACGGAATCCAAGGAGATGCACGGATTTCCAGACTTATGATTTTTTTATTGCAGGTCATGTGGAACCATGAGCCAGAAAAGAGGCAGGCGGAACTTTGATTGAGCTCAAATTTCAGGAGGGCGAAATTTTCACTTTTTCCAAATGGGACAAATTTTATGTCATTTCAGCACTACTCGACGCCACGACTCTGATGGCATGCTAAGTTTCTGCTTTTGAGTTTTCGATTTTTCAGCCACTTTTGGAAGTGGGCTATGCAGGTGTCATATTTTTACATGTGAGCAATCGTTTTCACCTTTTTCGACGCCACAAGATTGATGTTGTTTTCAGATTTAGCCGCAGAGCTTCTTAGCCTTCAACAAATGGCAGCATGAGGTATATGATGTGGATTCCATGTACTTCTTCATTTATTTTTCTTTGAGATGCATTATGTCTTGCAGATCCCAGTTGATACATGAGTTGTGGGATCTTGCTCTGTGTTATTTTTTATGTACTTTCAGCTATGGATTTGTGTCATGTATGAGTCCCTTTTATGCCACATTGGCGGGATGCTCTTATTTTCTATGTGTATTGTTGAGATCCCTTGTTTGCCAGGATTTGCGGGATACTCGTATTTTCTACATGTCAGCTATGGTCATACCGATATGAGTCTTTCTTTATGTATGAGAGTTCTACCGTGGAATATCTCTTAAAGAAGTCAAGCCACTCTTGCATGAGGGAAATTTTTCCTTGTATGTCATAGGGAAACACATCCATATACATATTCTTCATACAACACATAATGCAGCGGCCTACACCATCTTGACACTGAGGCCCGGAGATGTAGTCCCTCCTGGACGAACTCCGTCATCAAACGACGTGTTCTTATGATTGTTGATCTTGTTCATTTATGTTCCTCTTATTTACAGCTACAATTGTTCATTTCAGTTCTTTAACGTCTTAATTAAATGCAATTCTAATTATCAGCCGAAGTAAAAGGTCTTGGTTAAAGGTATCAAGATTTTACCCTGGATCAACTACCTCAATTCTGCAAGCTACAACTTTCAAGGAAGCTCCAACTCCCATCTATTTTCTGCAGGCTACAACCTACAGGAGGCTCCTACCTTAGCCAGCTACAACTGGACTTCTATCAAGCTACAACTTGACATGGAAGCACCAACTTCCTCACTGTACAATAAAATCATATGCTGATTTACTTGGATATCAGCTCTGTTTTCCTCCTTCATTATTGTTGTCCTTCGAGCCTTCAAATTAGCTTTCGATCATCTGTGGATCTTCACAAATCCTCTCTCTGCTCCTTCTTCTTCTGACACTGTCTCACCCATTTCTTCATTCTCTCAACCTCTGTATGCATATGCTGGTTACATTATTTATAGGGATCACCTCATAACTGTTTGCATTCCACAAGGAATTTGAAATGAACAGTATGACTCTTTGTCTTCCCCCTTCTCATTTTCTTGTCTAGCACTTTCAAAATAATATAACAGAATGTATTACAGTGGAGTTTTTCCTTGCCTACAGAGACTTGCCTTTGCAGCACATACAATAAAATTAATTAAATCATTTACATTTACAGATACAATAATACATTTTACTCATCCCTTTCAACTCTTGGTTCGCCATACTTTTGTCTTTTCTGCTGCTATCACTGTCTTTTCCGTTTCTGCTGTTATAGTCTAGCTCTGTTGCATAACTACTCATTTTGTCCTGACTTGACCCAGTTTTTTGTTTCCAACAGTGCCACTATATTCTTCTGTTCTCGACTCTACCTCTCTTTCTTGTGCCCACAGCGTTCAGCCTTCACTTTTCTTCTAAACACTCGGTTCTGCATTTTTCTCTGTGTCGGGTCCTTACCCAAGACTTTCTACCCGCGCTCATAGTTTCCTTATGTTTTACGTTATAATCTTCCTTTTTCTCTTCGAAACGATTTACAAAGGAAAAACACTTACACCTGAACTTGAAATCTCTTTAACTAATGATTCCGAGCTACATCGCATCCGGCTCCTTCACATTTCGCGGTAGGCGAAGGACTTTGTATCGCCGATGTGCGATGTAGCACTGGGCTGCCACGTGTCTCTTTACATCGACACATCGCATCACTTCTATTCAGCGCATTGCAATATCGGATATCGCAATATCATTTTCCATACTGTGTGTACCCATATCATGTGCGATATGCAATCGCATCACATCACCACTGTCCATCGCATTGCATCCATCGCTCGCATCGCATCGCAACTTTGCTCTTACAATCTTCTCCCATCTGATCTTGCGATTTGCGATATGTGGGCCAGATCCACGTCATCTCCATGTCATCGTGCCACGTCACCTTGCCATGTCATTGCTACGTCACTGTGACGTCATCTTGCCACATCATCTTGATTTATTTGCGATTTGTGGGGTTAGATCCACGTCAGCTGCCACATCACTTGCCACGTCACTTGCCACGTCATCATATCGCACTTCGCATTTTCTGTGACCACTATGCGATTTTCTCCTGCCCTGATTGCGATATGCGATCACATCGCATCGCATCTATCAATCGCATCGCATTCCTTTAATTTCATCCATTTGTTTATGCCAGTCCCACACCTTTGATCATTCCTCTCTTTATATATTGTTTGCTTTAAAGAAAATCATGTCAACAAAATGTATTGGCCCCACAATATGTATGGCACCGGACCTCAAAAAGGCGCTCGAATTATTAAATTAGATTCACGGTACTGCGGAGGCACTCCTCGGTACGGAAAGCTCATCAAGCTTGTGCTACAGCAGTTAATGATAGCCATCGATCTGTGGTCAACGCCCGATGGGCGGGTCAACTGCGGAGGCACCCCCTTAGGTTAATCATCAGACTGTTTGTGCCCCCGTGGTACAGTTGATCCTAGATCAATGTTAACTGCGCTTAGCCGATGTGCATGAGGTTTAGCCTTTGCTACTGCCTTCGCTGGTCCCACACCTTTTTAACCCCCACGCAGCTTTTAACGCAAACTGCATCGGATCTTCCACAAATCTAATCGGAAGGTAATCGCATTCAATTGACCCCAGAACTTTATCACCCAAAAGCAAGGTGAAATGGGTGGTATTGTGCTCGTGACGTGTCATAATATCATTCGATCGCATTCGAAATGGGAAAAACTGCTTACAACTCAAAGGTTGTGCGACAACAATGTCTGGTTTCCTTCAAAACCACTTAACCTACAAACTTTGTTTAAATTGCGTTTGAAGCCGGATTTTTGCCAAATTTCAGTTTTAACTTCAATTTCTCTGGAACCTTCCTTCTTCATCTTTACACAGAGGCTAATACACATTCAAATCCTCCTCCACTCCTTTATACAGAAGTTAATTCTACACATGTCACAATCTACATAGAATTACCATAAATTCAATGAATTCGAAGAGATGAACCCTTCGGGAAATTTTCCAAGTATATACAGATACACAAAATTCTGCAATTTATAAAATAGAGGCCAAAATCCTCACAATCAATTCTTCTATGGTTTAACCTCTATATTCAATTTATGTGGTTCTCATCCATCGTTTTCCATTACAGTAAAACCTCAAATGGGCAGTTGCAACCCACTAAGACATTAAACCCTGTGTGACATCTCTGCAACAATTCCATCTGAATCTAATCCACTCCCTTGTCTTGGTGTTGCTCCTTTGTGCTCCTTTGCCATCAATGACAATATTTCCAATAGTCTCCCCCTTTTGCATTGATGGCAACACAACCACCAATACTCCCATACTTCCTTCAGGACTTCCTCCCCCTTTCATTCTAATAAGTATCTTGTATTTCTTCCTATGCCTGCTTTACATAAGACCCTTTCTTCTTTTGCTTGCTTTTCCTCCCCCTTTGACATCAATGGCAAAGGGTTGCACTTTTCCCGGTGTGGTTTCTATCTTTTCATAATACTTTGATCTTGAGGACCTGTTCCATGCACTGCTCTTTTGTGACAATTTATTGACTGCTCTCCCCCTGGAATGATGCTTTCTTATCTGATATTGATTATCTCTTGTCTTTTACATTGATCCTGTTTCTCGTATCCAGCCTTTTTTTTTTTTTTTTCTGATTTCTAATCATGTTAGAGAGTAACATCTGCTAACACTACCCCTAGTTTGTCTCTTAGATATTCAAATGGTTATTTAGCAAGAGGTTTTGCAAATATGTCTGTTGTTTGTTCCTTAGTTGGTACATATTCCAAATTCACTAATTTTTGTGCTACTTGTTCTCTGAGGAAGTGGTACTTTATTGGGATGTGCTTTGTTTTTGAATGAAGTACAAGATTTTTTGATATACTTATTGCACTTGTATTGTCACATTTTATAGAAATATGTTCATCAATGCTTACCTTCATGTCTTGGAGATTTTGTTTCATCCACATTACTCGTGTGCAACATGCAGCTGCTGCTATGTATTCTGCTTCTGTTGTAGATAGAGAGATAGAAGTTTGCTTCTTGCTTAGCCATGCCACCAGAATTTTTCCCAAATAAAATGCACCTCCACTTGTGCTTTTCCCGTCATCCACACAACTGGCCCAATCTGCATCTGCGTATGCTGTCAATGTGAAGCTTTTTCCTTTTGGTTACCATAGGCCATAATGTGAAGTACCTTGTAGATATCTAAATATTCTCTTGATTGCAAGTAAATGGTTTTGTTTTGGTGCTGCTTGATATCTTGCTACAAGTCCTACTGCCAACATAATGTCTGGTCTAGAGGCAGTTAGGTATAGCAGACTTCCTATCATGGATCTGTAAAGTTTTTGATCTACATCTGTTGATCCATCATTAGCACATATTTTGCATCCAGTGATCATGGGAGTTGACACAGGCTTGCAGTCTTCCATTTGAAACCTTTTCAATATTTCTCTTAAGTATTTTTCTTGCGAAATGAATATTCTTGTGTTCTTTTGTTGGATTTGAAGTCCTAAATAGAAGGTAAGCTCTCCAATCATTGACATCTCAAACTCTGATTTCATTTCTTCAGCAAATCCTTTTTCTAATTCATCTTTGTTGCTTCCAAACATGATGTCATCTACATACACTACTACAATTAAGAGTTCATTTCCATTAGCCTTTATGTACAAATTGTTGTCTACTCCTCCTTTCTTGAACCCTTGTTTTTGTAAGTATTTTTCCAGCCTTGAATACCATGCTCGAGGAGCTTGTTTTAGACCATACAAGGCTTTCTTTAATCTGCACACATAGTCATATTTATCTATTAATGAGAATCCTTCAGGTTGTTCCATGTAGACTTCTTCCTCTAGATCTCCATTCAGGAAGGCAGACTTCACATCCGTTTGATATACCTTGAAATCATGATAGCATGCAAAGACAAAAAACATTCTGATTGCTTCCATTCTGGCTACAGGGGCAAAGGTTTCATCATAATCAAGACCTTCATTTTGTGAATATCATTTGCATACAATTTTGGCTTTATTTTTGATTACCTGCCCTTGTTCATTCATCTTATTCTTGAATATCCATTTTGTGCCAATGAAATTTTTCCCAGTGGGTCTTGGAATTAATTCCCAAATATTGTTCTTCTCAATTTGGTCCAGTTCTTCATTCATAGCATTTAACCAGTTTTTGTCTTTGTTGGCTTCTTCGAACTTCTTTGGCTCTATTTGAGATAGCATGGCTAGGTATACTTCTTTTGTCTATTCAGCAAGATGTCTTCTTGTCTAGACTCCCACACTCTTGTCCCCAGTGATTTGATCTTCTGGATGGTTCTTTTGAATGTGTCTTGAGGGAACTTTTGAGTTTAATTCAATATCTTCCGTTGTCTAGCTCAATTCATCATTATCTTGGTTCTCTTCTTCATGATCATCTAGAGGATTGTCGCATCTTGTGCTTCTTGTTCTGTTTGGTAGATCTTCGTCGAATCTTACATCAATGATTTCCACAATATTGTGTAGTCTTTTGTTGTAGCACCTGTAACCCTTACTCTTGGATGCATATCCTAAAAATATTCCTTCATCAGCTCTTGCATCAAAATTCCCCAGTTTTTCATCATTATTTTTTATGAAACACTTGCTTCCAAATAATCTAAAGTGCTTGATTGATGCTGGTTTACCTGCCATAATTCGTAAGGAGTCTTATCGCAATTTGGTCTTAGATGAGATTTGTTGAGAATGTGAACAGTTGTGTGTACTGCTTCTGCCCAGTAGGTTTGGGGAATGTGACTCTCTTGCATCATAGCTCTGGAAATCTATTGTACTAACTTGTTTTTCCTTTCTGCCACTCCATTCTGTTGAGGTGTACCTGCAATTGTAAACTGTTGTTTTATCCCATGCTCATTGCATAGGTCTGCAAAATCATATTCTGTGAATTCACCTCCTCTATCTGATTTGATGCACTTTAGCTTGTATCCTGTTTGATTTTCTGCCAATGCCTTGAATATCTTGAATTTCTCAAGAGCTTCAGATTTATATTTGATAAATACTACCTTCATTCTGGAAAAATCATCTATTATTAGCATCAAATAAGATTCTTCGTTTGGTGCTTTAGTTCTTGAAGGTCCACACAGGTCCATGTGTACAAGCTGAAGTGGTCTCCTTGTTGATAGCTCATCTTTGGTCTTGAAATATGTGCGGGTCTGTTTGCCTAATTGGAAAGATTTACATATGGTATTTAATGGCTTCTTTATGTTGACATATCTCTGACTGCATTCTTCTTGCTCGGACTGATGATGTGGTCAAAGTTTAGGTGTCCCAGTCTTCTATGCCATAAACATTATTCATCAAGTTTTCTTATGTGGCATGCTTCATTCTCTTCTTCCACTATATAGACATTACTTTCTGTTCTAACACCTTTGGTCAAGGTCTTTCCTGTGGTGCTTGATCTTACCTCACAATCTTGGACTTTGAAAAGGACGTGACAACCTTTATCACACATTTTACTGACACTTAGCAGATTGGCTTTCAGCCCATCCACAAAAATTACATCTTGAGATTTTCCTCTTCCATTATTCAGACTGACTGAGCCTTTTCCTTTGATTTTCCCTGCTTTATCATTGCCGAATGTTACATTTCCAGATTTCTTTTCATCAAGGAAAACAAATTTTATTCTATTGCCAGTCATATGCTTTGAGCATCCACTATCCAAATACCATTGGCTTTTCTGATCTTGTTCTATTAGATCCAAGTCACACTTATTCACCTTCTTTTTCCACTGCAGGCCGCTATTTGTTTGGCACCTTTTCTAAGAAGATGGACCACATTCTTTGAGAGGGCATTTGGAAGACATGTGTCCGATTTTATGGCATACAAAGCATTTGATTATATTGTTAAATGGATTATGTGTAAGAGTGAACTCTCCATTGTTCATGAATCTCCTTGGGGTTTTGAAAATCAGTCTTTGTCCATACGTTCTGCACTCCATGGCTTTATGGCCCAACCCCTTACAATAAAAACAATACCCATGGAAATGATTAGTGTACTCGGTGAAGGGTTGTCCTCTCCATTTGTTTGCTTGAGGTAGCCTTTTCAATTTCTGCATCCTTTGCTAATTGAAATCGATTATCTTCATCTGACAGTATGCAGCAATATGTCCCAATTTGTGGCAGACAAAACAAGTGATATTTCTCATAGGAGGAAAGAATCTCTTTTGATAGCTTCCAAATTTATTCAATTCATATTCAGGATTGTAAGAGCCTTTTTCAACTGACTGTTTCTTCATTTCATTCTTTGTCTCTTGATGTTGCTGCTTGTTTCTATTTGTTTCATCACACATCAAGTTCTTGTTGGATTTTTCTTTTGTGGTTCCTTTTTGAGTTGTTTCATTATCCTTTATAGCTTTTACAAAAATAATATTTTGTTATCTTCTACCTTGGACTTACTAGTTTCTCCTTCATATCCTATCCCAATCTTTATGAGAGGAGACCTTTGAGCATTAAGAATCTTGTCCAATTGTTCAGTGCTTGTCATTCGAGGAGTGTTCATTGATAGTCCCCTTTGGGTGTTTTCTAGTTTCTTTCTCAGCCATACCACTTCTTCTTCCAATTTCTCTTGCTCCTGTTGTTTATCTTTAACTTGCTTTAGTAGAATGTCTTCCACCTTCTTAGCTTCTTCAAGTTCTACTTTCAATTGAATGAGGTCTTCTGAATTTGGTACCTCTTTTACACATTTGAGGAGAATGTCTTTCTGTTTTCTTCACTTGATTTTAAGTCTGTCTATTTCCTCCAGGGCACTTCTTAGCTCCCCTCAAGATCTACCTCACCTTCTTCCTCATCTTCTAGAAGGAATCTTTCAGACTCTTCCTTGGCCAACAACACAAATTCAGAGGTTACTTCTTCATTTGAGGATTCATCTGAGTTTTCATATGCACTGCTATCTTGCTAAGCATAAAATTATCTTCTATTGAATCTCTTCCCTTTCTACCAATTATTTGTTTTGGTTTTCTCTGTCTCTTGAGTCTGATTCTTTGTTTTCTTAAGAGGACACTTAGATGCATAGTGCGCAACTCTTCCATAGTTAAAGCATTTAAATGGAATTTTACCTTTATACTTGCCTGAGCCTCTATCCAAACTTCTGACAAATTTGGCCTCTTCTTCATCAGAGCAGGAGCATGTACCTTCTTTTTCTTCTTTGCTCTTCTCTGTCTTAAAGGATGCCTCCCTCACATTTGACTTCCTCTGTGGAAGTCTCATCTCATAGGCTGTTAAGTTTCCAAGTAATTGGTTCATTGTCAATGTTTCCCAATCAGCTATTTCTTCTATGGCATAAACCTTGGGGTTAAACCTAGAGAGTAAAGATCTCAATATATTTTTAACAATTACACATTCTCTAATGGTTTCTCCAAGAGATTTCATGTTATTCACAATTTCTGCAACCCTTAGGAATAAGCTGGAAACATCTTCTTCTTCATTCATTTTTATATTTTCAAATTGAGCTCTATAGACTTGCAGCTTGGCAGCCTTCACCTTTTTATCTCCCTCATGATTACTTTCTAATGTATCCCATATTTCTTTGGAAATCTTGTTGTGCATTACTTTAATAAATTTTGCCTCACATAAACCACTTAAGAGAGCATTCATGGCTTTTGCATTAGCTACAAAATCTAGTTTCGCATCTTTCTCTGAGTCAGACTCCTTTGGGGCATATCCCAATTCCACAACAGCCCAAACTTCTATTCCTAGAGACATTATGTACGTCCTCATTCTTATTTTCTAGAAGGCATAATTTGTACCAGTAAACAGAGGGGCTTTATTTGTTGAGCATCCCTCTAAACTAGTCATCTTGGGGACCTAGGATCTCCTTCCAGTTGTTAAAGTGATACAGAAGGAACTAGCTCTAATACCAATTTTTGAACCCTTGGTTAAACTGAGAGGGAGGGGTGAATTAGTTTAATGCAATCACGGTCTTGGAAAACTTTCTTTTATATTTATTTACATCTTCATTTCGTGATCAACTTAATATACAAAGAAACCCAAATCTTAATAAGTGAGCAGCAGGTATTAAGCAGATTAAATACATAATTTCAACACATAATCATCATGCATATAGACAAAAGATATAAGTGGAAACCCTTAAGGGAGAAAACCACATCTTATTATTGTTGTGATGCAAAGGCAAGCTCCAACTCCCTCTCACCACTGATTTTCTATAAGCTCCAACCTACAGGAGGCTACTACCTCAATTCTGCAAGCTATAACTTTCAAGGAAGCTCCAACTCCCATCTATTTTCTGCAGGCTACAAACTACAGGAGGCTCCTACCTCAGCTAGCTACAACTAGACTTCTATCAAGCTACAACTTGACATGGAAGCACCAACTTCCTCACTGTACAATAAAATCATATGCTTATTTACCTGGATATCAGCTCTGTTTTCCTCTTTCTTTACTGTTGTCCTTCCAGCCTTCAAATTAGCTTTCGCTCATCTCTGGATCTTCACAACTCCTCTCTCTGCTCCTTCTTCTTCTGACACTGTCTCACTCATTTCTTCATTCTCTCAACCTCTGTATGCATATGTTGCTTACATTATTTATAGGGATCACCTCATAAATTTTTGCATTCCACAGGGAATTCGAAATAAACGGTATGAATCTTTGCCTTCCCCCTTCTCATTTTCTTGTCTAGCACTTTCAAAATAATATAACAGAATGTACTACAGTGGAGTTTTGCCTTGCCTATGGATACTTTCCTTTGCATCACATACAATAAAATTAATTAAATCATTTACATTTACAGATACAATAATACATTTTACTCAACCCTTTCAGCTCTTGGTTCGCCATACTTTTGTCTTTTCTGCTGCTATCACTGTCTTTTCCGTTTCTGTTGTTATAGTCTAGCTATGCTGCATAACTGCTCATTTTGTCCTAACTTGACCCAGCTGTTTGTTTCCAACAGTGCCGCTATATTATTTTATTCATGACTCTACCTCTCTTTCTCGTGCCCACAACGTTCAGCCTTCACTGTTCTTCTAAACACTCGGTTCTGCCTTTTTCTCTGTGTCGGGTCCTTACCCGAGACTTTCTACCCACGTTCATAATTTCCTTATGTGTTACATTATAATCCTCCTTTTGCTCTTCGAAACTATTTACAAAGGAAAAACACTTACACCCGGACTTGAAATTTCTTTAACTAATGATTCTGAGTTGCATCGCATCCGTCTCCTTTACACTTTGCGGTATGCAAAGGACTTTGTATTGCTGATGCGCGATGTAGCACTAGGCTGCCACGTGTCTCTTTACATCAACACATCACATCACTTCTATTTAGTGCATCGCAATATCATTTTTCATACCGTGCATATCCATATCATGTGCGATATGCGATATGCAATCGCATCGCATCACCACTATCCATCGCATCGCATCCATCGCTCGCATTGCATTGCAAATTTGCTCTTACGATCTTCACCTCTCTGATCTTGAGATTTGCGATATGTGGGCCAGATCCACGTCATCTCCATGTCATTGTGCCATGTCACCTTGCCATGTCATCGCCATGTCATCTTGCCACGTCATCTTGATTTATTTGCGATTTGTGGGGTCAGATTCACGTCAGCTGCCACATCACTTACCACGTCACTTGCCATGTCATCATATCGCACTTCTCATTTTCTGTGACCACTATGTTTGTGCGATTTTCTCCTACCCCGATTGTGATATGCGATCACATCGCATCGCATTCCTTTAATTTCATCCATTTGTTTATGTCGGTCCCACACCTTTGATCATTCCGATCTTTATATATTGTTTTCTTTAAAACAAAGCATGTCAACAAAATGTATTGTCCCCACAATATGTATGGCACCGAACCTCAAAAAGGCACTTGAATTATTAAATTAGATTCACAGTACTGCGGAGGCACTCCTCAGTATGGAAAGATCATCGGGCCTGTTTTACCATAGTTAATGACAGTCGTCGATCTGTGGTCAACGCCCGATGGGTGGGTCAACTGCAGAGGCACCCCCTTGGGTTAATAATCAAACTGTTTGTGCCACTGTGGTACCATTGATCCCATATCAATGTTAACCGCACTCAATTGATGTGCACAAGGTTTATCCTTTGTTGCTGCCTTTGCTGGTCCCACACCTTTCTAACCCCCACGCAGCTTTTAACGTGAACTCCGTCGGATCTTCCACAGATATAATTGGATGGTAATCGCGTTCAATCAACCCTAGAACTTTATCACCCAAAAGCAACGTGAAATGGGTGGTATTGTGCTCGTGACATGTCGCAATATCATTCGATCGTGTTCGAAATGGGAAAAACCACTCACAACTCAAAGGTTGTGCAACAACAGTGTCTAGTTTCCTTCAAAACCACTTAACCTGCAAACTCTATTTAAATTGCGTTTGAAGCCGGATTTCCGCTGGATTTCAGTTTTAACTTTGATTTCTCTGGAACCTTCCTTCTTCATCTTTACACAGAGGCTAATACACATTAAAATCCTCATCCACTCCTTTATATAGAAGTTAATTCTACACACTTCACAATCTACACAGAAATACCATAAATTCAATGAATTCGAAGAGATGAACCTTCGGGAAATTTTCCAAGTATATACAGATACACAAAATTCTGCAATTTATAAAACAGAGGCCAAAATCCTCACAGTCAATTCTTCTATGGTTTAACCTCTATATTCAATTTATGTGGTTCTCATCCATCGTTTTCCATTACAGTAAAACCCCAAATGGGCAGACGCAACCCACTGAGACATTAAACCCTGTGTGACATCTCTGCAACAATTCCATCTAAATCTGATATGCTCCCTTGTCTTGGTGTTGCTCCTTTGTGCTCCTTTTCCATCAATGAAAATATTTCCAACACTCTGTACCCCCTTTGGTGAACTTTCATTGTTCACTAGTGAGCTGCAACTAGCCCTTATTTCTTCTGTAACAAGTCTGTTACTTGTCACCCATACCAAATCATCCTTTTGGTATTTTTTCTTTTCTAGGTCCTTTGCATTAGAACCCATTCTTCTTCTTGAGCACTCCAGCTCAGCTTCCAAATATATTGACTGCTGCATCTTCAATTGCTCACTTCCCTTTTCATTCAGTAACTTCATTTACTATTGGGTACTGTCACCTTTCATTCATCCGAGAGTTCTTCCTGCTTCATCTTCTTCAACATAGCTCATGTGCTATGATGTTGATACAACTCATTCTACCTTTCAGCAATTTCACTGCTTCCATTCACCTACACAATCTTACCTCAGGATACATTAAAGTACCTTTTCAAACCTGCCAATATTCTTCAAATATATCTTAAAATTAATTCCCATTCCATCAATTAAATCTTTTCCAAATGATTCATCTGTCCACTATTTCATTTAAAATTATTTATTCAAAAGACTCCATAAACTCAGCAACTATTTCCCATCTTACTTTTCATAATGGACACTTCAGCTTTTAAGATCAACTAAGATTAAATCTAAAATTCAACTATATTTACAAATTCATGACAGACACTACAAATTTCTTCTAATAACCTATTTGTAAGAAAATCTTGTCTTGCTTTTGAAAATTCCAAAATTTCAACCCTTGTAATGACTCCCCTTTCTAATCTATTAACTCCAGTCTTCAGTCTAATTGTTCCTTCAACCATCAATATCATGGTCTTCAACAATACTTTAAGAACTCCTCAATCATTCTAAGTCTTACACAAAATTCTTGAAATCATATCAAACCACTCTTCTGTTTGACTTTAAGTTCAAAACCTTTTACTTCAATTTACCTTTTAAATCAAACCAATCATTCAATCAACTTACATGGAAATTTCATTTTCCTGAAAGGAAAACATCTTCTCCTTTGAAATTTAAATCCCTTGTTGTTCTTCAGACATTCAAACAAATCTCTATACATCATCAAAGATAAATATTCTTACCAGACCTTTACCAGAGGATTTACTGTTTCTCCATTCTGATCTCAACATCCACTGTGCTTCATGCTGGTATCTCCAATGTCTTTCTGATCATTCCAAATATTTTTTCCTTACAATCTCTTTGCTGCAATTTCTTCATTTGCTTCTTTGTCACAGCTACTTGTTGAGAATAAAATTCAATCTTTCAACCAAACTCCACAGATCATTGGTCTAGATCTGATACCACTAATGGTGCAGCATAGTTGCACCTTTTCCCATAGTATGCATATACATGTGTATCATATACATGTGACCCAAATTACATCTCTTTAATGTGAGCTTTAAGTGGGATTAATATCCTTATATCACAACTATGCTATAAATATATAAAATACCCACTTAATTAAACAATTACCTATCTTTGTAACTTTGATTTAAAGTCTTGATGCTGATAAATAAAATGTCTAGCCCCAACTTATTAACCCTGCATCTATTCACCGTTAAATTTTATGCACCCATTCCACCATTTGACCATTATTAAAAATATAATGCCAACAGATATAATTCCGAGCCCACAGATATTTCTCAATAAATCTTACACTGGCAATATATTCTTGCCAGTTCATCTGATGACTATTGCACTCCACAATTTATACAGGTACAAATCCAACAGATTTCGCACTCTAATTAACCTGATTCTTAATGATTTGGAATCACGTGATATTGGTGGTTTTATAATGCCACACGTCACTTTCGGAATCTAATCGTGCAACCTCATGCTATACCATTTACTGCTTCAAATCTATGCGATAACCACTTATCGGGTGCAAGAAAACCACTTCAAGTTCCGCCGTGATACTCATCTCGAAGTTCCAAACACATTTCACTATTCTGCCTTGACTCAACGTTCCTCTTGATTGGCATCATAATGTGTCATCAAATTTCCACTACGTTTTCAACTCTCTGTTTCAACTCTCTTCACATTCACCTTAATACATTTGTGTCTCCAAGCTCTCAATTAAAGTTGTGAATGCTTTGAAAGATCTGATAGGCTTCAATTAAGAATGAAACTCCTTGAAATTAATCTCCACAGAATTGAAGGAACAACCAGTTTATCTATTTTTCTCCAACCGCATGGTGTGATGAAACGAGGCCTCAATAGCATTATACAAACGAGGCTTCAATAACATTATACTTGTAGAAATTATATGCACTACGCATGCATATGTCCAAGATTCTCCTGATCACACACTATTTTAACTTCATGCACAATACAGAATCTATTCCACCATTGATCATCACATGCGGAAATTAACACAATTGCAATGCACACATGAAACCATAAAAATTCACACATATTAACACAGTTGTTTTAACAGGAAAGCCTAAAGCTAAAAACCCCAACTATCTGTATATAATATATGTCATAGAGATCATGTAACAATCCTCATACAAAACTTATCACAAGCTCTCAGTACAATCCAATCGCTACACACTAGTCAGGCCTGATCTTGCAAATCCATGCACCGATCTTTGCCAGCCACTAGCCTGCCTCTACTACGCAATCCCTGCTGAAGAATTGCTCTAAATGAACTCGAATTGCTCCAGAATTTCTCACGCAATCCTTAAAGTCATCTCCACTAAATTTTTGGTGCAAACAATGCAACACTATAGTCACAACTGATAGTCACACTTGCTCTTTCACCTACCTCTCCACTGGTCTCCACTGAAACTTTCCATGCACTGTAGTTAACTGATGTATTCTTCAGTTGATTAATGAGTTAATATTTAGTGAATTAATTAGTAATTCATTCACACCACTCTCACTAGTGTATCAATCAGTTAGACTAGATTCAACTAGCTCAACTGAGTCTAACTGAGTTAAACTAAATACAACTCCACCAACTACTTCTATAACTCCACCAAACTCTGTCACATGAGTTCTAACTGAATTCCTCCATGCAATAGCTCCACTTAACCCTCAGGAATAGCGTAATTCCTTCTGTCAGCTCCTGTGCCACATCTGTGCACTTAACTGAAGTGCTCCAAGAGAATAAGATAATGTTTAGAGTCCAAATATTATTAAGAGCTAATAATATTTGATATATCTATTTTTAACAAATCTAAAAATAGATTCTACTTCAATACATTTGCAATAGAAGTCCATCTATTTTTTCCAACTTGATCAACCATCTACAAATAGCATCCCGCAACTCATAGAATATGATCGACATGTCTAAAAATAGACTTGCGCCAAAATCAATTACAGGGCCCCACCTAAGCCAGTGATTATTTTCCAACTAGGATCGTGAATGATGTTTCCAGATGCCCCTTTCACTGCTTCTTTGCTGCAATCTTCAACACACCTCTCAACAAGAAAGGACCGCCTTTGCATGGACATGCAACTCCATGCATTCGCTTCGCAACTTTGCAAATATGCAACTCCATGCATCCGCCCGCAAATCTTTTCGAAACTGAACAACCTCCAAACAACTGAATCAGTATGATGCATATGTCATCAAAGTCTTTTGACTTCTGCTTAGCTACTGCACATGTCTTTAGGAACCATTGCGTTGTTGAACTCTACACCCATGTACTCTGCACTTGCTGCCAACTCTGATCTGTGCTCTAGTATCCGACACTGTCACTTTGATCTGACTGCATCAATCCAACTAATCCTGCTACTACTGCTCTATGGGTGTCTCTTAGCCAGGTTCAATTCATGAGATCCACACCATCTCAGTGAATCTTGCCCAAAAATCTCTTCTTAGGATTACTCATGTATGTCGCCCCACCTCTCACCTAGTGGTATAGCCGCATGCACTCCCTTTGCCCATCTAGCACGAAATGTTTCTACATGAGTGGTTTCTCCCACTCCATGATCCTCATCTTGTGGCTACTCCACATCTTGAGGTTCACTCTTACCTGCATGCAAATCTAGCTCCCTCTCAAGGGTCAATTGCATGGATTTCTTGCACTTCCCAATAGTAGGAAGCTCCGTAGAAATCCCATCTACTTCAAGTCTGTAGAGATTATTAACTCTAATCCCAACCTTCTTGGCTTGCCCTGTTGCTTTGTGTCACAGGAACACTTTTTCTTCACTAAAGACAACATCATAGCCTCTATCCTCTAACATTGCGATTGAGATTAGATTTTTCTTCAAACCTGGAACATGCAGAACATCTTTTAAAAGAATGAGTTTTACTCGACTCCCCTCCTGGAAGGTATGGTACCAATGCCTGGCCGCATTGTATCGTCCATTGTCGCCCCAACTCAACATGCAACTAAAGATATTTCTCCACCAATTCATCGAAAGGTTCACATCTCCCG
Source organism: Pinus albicaulis (assembly GCA_034641835.2). NCBI lineage: Eukaryota > Viridiplantae > Streptophyta > Pinopsida > Pinales > Pinaceae > Pinus > Pinus albicaulis. Next base: position 1,761,081,405 of record CM076575.1, on the reverse strand, counting down.
TCATGTGAAAGGAAGCACCACTATCAAAGACCACCCCGATCCCAATGGCACTGTACACCATGCATGTGATCAATGAGAAGTCTCACTTCTCAAAATCGTGAGGCAAGAGTCTCACCAATCGTTAGCCTCCACACCTCACTTTTCTTTCTTCTTCTTCTGTGGACAATGTGTGGTGAAATGCCCATGCTCATGACAGTGAAAACACTTCACTTTGGACATGCCATGCTCTTTGCCATCCGCACCGGATTGAGAAGGATTTTTCTTCCCCTTTCCTTTCCTTGCTTTGGCAGCCAAAGCGAAATCCTCTTCATCATCATTCTTTGATGAAGAGTCATCCTGCAATTTACCCATTCTCCTGCATAATATTCGACCAAATTCGCTCCCATCCTGGCAGTTTCTCCTGACCATTGACAGAGTCCTCGTAGCTATGCCAACCCTTCGGAAGCCCAAGGAGAGCCAAGCTCACCAAGTCTTCTTCATCTACAGTAACCCCCATGCTTCCCATCTCATCCTTGCAGTGGACGAACTTTGTGAGGTATTTTGGTATACTGTCGCCTTTCTCCATTTTTATTTTTCTAAGCTTGTCTTTAAGCGCCAAGTGCCTCTCGGTCACTTCTACTTTGAACAATTTTGTCAAGCCTTCCACATCAAAAATGGAGGATTTACCGTGAAGGCTGGACACTATGTGATCCTTCACGCCTTCCAACAGAATCCTTCGACACTTTGCTGTCTTCTTTTTCCAAGCCTCAATTACGGTAGCATCGCTAGAAGTAGGCTTTGGAATTTCTGCATCTATGAACTCCTTCAACCCATTGTCATCCAACACCGCCTCCATCCTATTCTTCCATGCAATATAATTCGAGCTGCCCTCAAGGGCATACTCCAATCGCAATCCGTTGAAAGACATCTCAACTTCGACACCAAGAAAACATTGCTGCAAATTCGAATTCCACTAGCACAAAACTCAACCGCTTCTTAACACTGTAACGCTTCCAATGATCAAATGCTCTGATACCATGTAGAAAATCTATAACACACCTCTAATACCATATAGAAATTATATGCACTACGCATGCATATGTCCAAGATTCTCCTGATCACACACTATTTTAACTTCATGCACAATACAAAATCTATTCCACCATTGATCATCACATGCATAAATTAACACAATTGCAATGCACACATGAAACCATAAAAATTCACACATATTAACACAATTGTTTTAACGGGAAAGCCTGAAGCTAGAAACCCCAACTATTTGTATATAATATATGTCATAGAGATCGTGTAACAATCCTCATACAAAGCTTATCACAAGCTCTTAGTACAAAGCTTATCACAAGCTCTTAGTACAATCCAATCGCTACACACTAGTCAAGCCCGATCTAGCAAATCCATGCACCGATCTTTTCCACCTGCTATCCTGCCTCTACTGCGCAATCCCTATTGAATATTGGCTTTTAATGAACTTGAATTGGTCCAGCCTCACTCACACAATCCTCATTGGCATCTCCAATCACTATGTGGTGCAAAATCATGCAACACTATAGTCACAATTGATAGTCAACTTGCTCTTTCACCTACCTCTGACTCACCTCCATCCACTGAACCTGGCCCATGCATCGTAGTTAACTCCTTTGTCACTTCGCTGATTAATGAGTTATTATTTGTGAATTAATTAACTAATTAATTCACTCCACTCTCACTAGTGTATCAATCAGTTAGACTAGATACAACTAGCTCAACTGAGTCTAACTGAGTTAAACTGAATACAACTCCATAACTACTTCTTCCAACTGTGTCATAACTCTGCCACTTGAGTTCTAACTGAGTCCTCCATGCATTAGCTCCAGTAAACCCTCAGGAATAGTGTAATTCCTTTTGTCAGCTGTTGTGCCACATCTGTGCACTGAACTGAAGTGCTCCAAGAGAATAAGATAATGTTTAAAGTCCAAATATTATTAAGAGCTAATAATATTCAACATATCTATTTTTAGACTGGAAATCTAAAAATAGATTCCACCCAATATGTCTAAAAATATAAGTCCATATATTTTTCCAACTTGACCAACCATCCACAAATAGCATCCTGCAACTCATAGAATATGATTGACATGTCTAAAAATAGACATAGTTTAAAAATAGACTTGCGCCAAAATCATGTAGTGGTGGGGACTCCACCTTACTGGGTGATTATTTTCCAACTAGGATCAGGAATGATGTTTCAGGATGCCTCCTTCACTATTTCTTGTTGCAATCTTCAACAATACTTCCAGCTATTTGCACAATTTATTTGAGATCAACCATTGTAGAGTTCACTGAAAACTCAGGGTTTGATTTCATTGGAAAGATACATTAACCATGGTCTAAAGATTTAGGGTTCAACTCCCTTTTTTGTAGAAATTTGCTGAATAATGAAGATTTATTCACCGAGATTATCCTGGTCACATAATATTTGAGCTTCATACATAACACATAATCTCTTCTATGCATTAATCATCACATGTGGAAATAAAAACAACAAGCGTTATTGAAAACATTCACATGCGCACATAGAAATTGAACACATATAACACAGTATGTATACTGGGGAAAGCTTATAGCTGAAAACCCCCTACTGTTTGTATATTATAATGAATAAGAATCATGTAACAATCTCAGTACAATACTTCTCACAAGTACTCAGTACCGTCTCCAAAAGTTACACACAAACTAGCTCAGTTTTGAACAAGTCATGGGTTCAAAACTCCTCCACTGTTTTCCTGCCTCCACTGCGCAATCCAAGATGAGATAATGGAATTGAATGAATTTGAATTCCCTTGGCTTTAACTGCGCAATCCTCATTGGCAATCTCCTCCAATGATTGTGTAAATCTCATGCACACTATAGTCACAACTGATAGTAGACTCCACCCTTTCACCCACCTCTAACACCTGTCTCCACTGAACTGTCCATGCACTGAGTTAACTGATGTGTTCTTTAGTTGAATAATGAGTTAATAATTAGTGGTTCAATTAATAATTAATTCACACCACTCATCACTAGTGCGGTGTATTTATCAATTAGACTAAATACAACTAGTCTGGGTCCAGTTAAACCGAACACAACTCCACCAACTGTCTCATCAACTCCACTAAACTCTGCCACTGAAGTCCTAACTGAAGTCAACCATGCATGAGCTCACCAAACCCTTAGGAATAGCGTAATTCCTTCTGTCAGATGCATGAGCCACATCTGTAGCTCCAACTGAAGTGCTGTAAGAGAATAAACTGAAGTTTAGAGTCCAAATATTATTAAGGGCTAATAATATTGGATCGTTTCATTTTTTAGACAGCATTCTAAAATAGACTTCAATTCGTATGTCTAAAAATAGTTGTCCATCTATTTTTCCAACTTGACCAATCATCCACAAATAGCATCCCGCAACTTATAGAACATGATCCATATGTCTAAAAATAGACTTTGCGACAAAAATCACCTGTGTGGCCCCCACCTAGTTTAGGTGATCACTTTCCAACTAGGATCAGGAATGATGTTTCAGGATGCCTCCTTCACTGTTTCTTGTTGCAATCTTCAACACTCCCTCTCAACAAGAAAAGACTGTCTTTGCATGCGACATGCAACTCCATGCATTCGCCCTGCAACCTTCACAAGCACCATGCAACTCCATGCATGCGACATGCAAATCCATGCATTCGCCATGCACCCTTTGCATGCACCATGAAAACTCATGCATGCACCATGCAACTCCATGCATGTGCCATACACCCTTTGTATGCAACATCTCCAAAAACAAGAAAGTACCCAAACAACTCTACTGGCCCTGATGCATCTATCATCAAAGTCTTCGACTTCGCTAGCACCAACCTATTAACATGTCATCGTGAACCACCGTATTGCTGAACTCCTTGCACCTGAGACTCTGACTCTGTCACACCCATCCACATGGCCCAAAGAGCCCCCCATTAATCGTCACTTGATCTGCCCGCATCAATCCAACCGACTGCTATCGTCAACAGGCAATCTGAGAATAGGTTCAATTCATGACATCCACACCATCTCATGAATCCCGGCCTTTAAATTTCTGGGGATCAATCAAGCAGCCGTCGCCCACCTCTCACCTCGGTGGTATAGCTGCATGCACTCCCTCTGCCCATCTGGCACGAAATTTCTCTGCATGAGTGGTTTCTCCCACTCCATGATCCTCTTGTGGCTGCTCCACACCTCGGGGTTCACTTTCACCTGCATGCAAAACTTGCTCCCTCTCAAGCATCAGTTGCATGTCTTTCTCCCACTTCCCAACAGTAGGAAGCTCCGTAGACATCCCGTCTACTTCAAGTCTGTAGAGATTCTTTGCCCAAATCCCAACCTTCTTGACTTGTCCCATTGCCTTGTGCCGAAGGAAAACTTTCCCTTCTCTAAAGACAACTTCATACCCTTTATCCTCTAACATTGCGAATGAGATCAAATTCTTTGTTAAACCTGGTACATGCAATACATCTTGTAAAGAATGAGTTTATCCTACCTCTCCTCTGAAAGGTTATGGTACCAATTTCGGTCGCATTGTATCGTCCATTGTCACCCAACTCAACATGCAACTGGAGTTCTTTCTCCACCAAGTCACTGAAAAGATTCACATCTCCCGTCATGTGAAAGGAAGCGCCACTATCAAAATACCACCGCGATCCCAATGCACTAGACACCATGCATGCGATCAATGAGAAGTCCAACTCAAATTGCAAGGCAAGAGCCTCACCAGCTGCAGCTCCAGCAGCCTACTTGTTCCTCTTCTTCTGTGGACAATTTGTGGCGTAATGTCCATGCTCGTGACAGTGAAAACACTTCACTTTGACAGCATCGCTTTACCATCCACCAAATTGAGAAGCCTTCTCTCGTTCTTTTCTCCCTCTTGTCAAGGGCTTGGGCAATCTTCTCTATCGTATATCTTTGATGAAGATCCATCTCCGGCACTCTTCCCATTTCTCCCCGCGTCAGCATCCGACCAAAGTTGCTCCCATCCTGGCAATTTCTCCTACCATTGACAGTCCTACAGGAATGCCAACTCTTCGAGTTGACCAAGGAGAGCCAAGCTCATCATCTCCTCATCATCCACACTAACTCCTACACTTCCAAGCTCATCCCTGCAGTGGACAAACTTGGTCAAGTATACTAGAATAGTGTCATTCTTCTCCATCTTTATTTTCCTGAGTTTATCCTTGAGCACCAACTTCCTTTGCTCACTCTTGCTTTGGAACAATTCTGTCAAAGCTTTCCACATGAGGAATGGAGAAGCTTTACCATGCAGGCTGGATACTATGTGATCCTTCACGCCCTCATACAGAATCCTTCGACACCTTGCCATCTTCTTTTGCCAAGCCTCAACTTGAGCAGCATCAGTAGGCTTTGGGACTTCATCATCTATGAAATCCTTCAGCCCGTTATCATCTAAAACCACCTCCATCCTATCTCTCCATGCAATATAATTCGAGCTGCCTTCAAGAGCATACTCCAATCGCAATCCTTGATAAGACATTTTGACTTCAACACCAAGAAAGCACTGCTGCAAAATTCGAATTCCAAGCTCAAAACTCAGCTGCTTCTGGATCTGTGAGAAAAAAATATTTCTAGCATAGAGATCGACTGTAAGGGAATTTACTAGATATATCACCTTTCAAGGAAAGGATGGATCCAGAGCTACCTGGCCCGCTTTGCCGTATTGTCACCGAAATTATTGTAATTGTAATAGAACGATGATCAATCTTCGCTTCCGATACCATGTAGAAATTTGAATAATTTGCTGAATTATTCACAGAGATTATCCCCGTCACATACTATTTCCCCAAACCTTCATACATAACACATAATCTCTTCTACGCATTAATCATCACACGTGGAAAAAAAAACAAGCGGTATTGAAAACATTCACATGCGCACATAGAAATTCAACACATATAACACAATATGTATACCGGGGAAAGCTTACAGCTGAAAACCCCCTACTATCTGTATATTATAATGAAGAAGAATCATGTAACAATCTCAATATAATACTCCTCACAAGTACTCAATACTATCTCCAAAAGTTACACACAAACTAGCTCAGTTTTGAACAAGTCACGGGTTCAAAACTCCTCCACTGTTTGCCAGCCTCTACTGCGCAATCCAAGATGAGAGAATTGATGGAATGAATTCGAATTCCCTTGGCTTTAACTACGCAATCCTCATTGGCAATATCCTCCAATGATTGTGCAAATATCATGCACACTATAGTCACAACTAATAGTAGACTCCACCCTTTCACCCACCTCTAACACTGGTCTCCACTGAACTGTCCATGCACTGCTGTTAACTGATGTGTTCTTTAGTTGATTTATGAGTTAATAATTAGTTAATTAATTAATAATTAATTCACACCACTCATCACTAGTGTATTTTTCAGTTAGACTAAATACAACTAGTTCAACTAAGTTAAACATAACACAACTCCACCAACTGTCTCATCAACTCCACCAAACTCCGCCACTTGAGTTCTAACTGAAGTCAAACATGCAATAGCTCAACTAAACCTTAGGAAAAGCGTATTTCCTTCTATCAGCTGCATGTGCCACATCCGTAGCTCCAACTGAAGTGTTGTAAGAGAATAAACTGAAGTTTAGAGCCCAAATATTATTAAGGGTTAATAATATTTGACTGACCTATTTTTAGACAGGCAGTCTAAAAATAGACTTCGACCTGTATGTCTAAAAATAGAGGTCCATATATTTTTACCAACTTGACCAATCGTCCAAGAATAGCATACTGCAACTCCTAGACCATGCTCCATATGTCTAAAAATAGACATAGTCTAAAAATAGACTTTGCGCCAAAAATCACCTGTGTGGGCCCCACCTAGTTTAGGTGATCACTTTCCAACTAGGATTAGGAATGATGTTTCAGGATGCCTCCTTCACTGTTTCTTGTTGCAATCTTCAACACTCTTTAGTGCGATTAATCAATAAACCGAAATATAAACGCGGAATAGAGAATGGTACCAATGCATTCAAGATTGAATGTTCAAAGGATTTTATATGAAACTTTAATACCGAAACATGAATTGTACACCAATTTAAGTCAATCATTCATAAAATAAAAATTACAAAGGATTGACCCTTTTAGGCCCGATACATCAGTTTGTCTCTCCTATGTTTTCTCTAATTTATTAAACACTATCACACTCTCTTGCTTGCTAACTCTCGTCCCCTAAATTATTCAAAGGATCACAATTTTATATAAAAATGGATTCATGAATCAATTTGGTTCAGATCCAGAAATTTTTCACTCTCTCCTAAAGTCTCTCTTCAGCTCTACTCTTTTCTCACCAAACTCTAAATTAATCTTTTTAAATCCCTCAAAATCCTATTATAACCAAGTAATCTAAACTACATGGCTTGATCTCCACACAAGGAGGATCAACTTGCCACTTTTCCCTTTTCTAATCAGAATTTGACAACACATAAACTACTCACATACATTTAAATTAACTAAAATTTAACTAACCACTTGTCTTCCAACCCTTTGTTAGCCACAACATGTGATCACACCATCACATTGCTGGCTAGATCTAAATGCTCCTGCATCAATTTTATCATAATTTGATAGCACAAGTATTGTATCACATAATGATAATCAGGATTCTTTACTCCAATATCCACATCATGGGGGCTTCAATTCAACACCAAGGAACTACTTCATTCCAAAGATTGATGTGAGAAAGTTTGATGGTAATGATACTATAACATGGATAATTTAGATGGAGCAGTACTCGGGTATACACCAAACAAGCTAAATATTTCATCCATAGTTTTAGAACAAGATCAAATTGTATGGTATCAATGGTTTTGCAAAAGGAAAAATGATTGTATTATATCTTGGCCCACTTTTATAGGGTAATTGATAGCACATTATGGGATATTAAGAGAAATACATTCTTTCATTAATAGGTAAGTGTTTGACAAAATTTCTACTTATAGAGCACATGCAAGAAGTCCAAAAGTTGAGTCTCAAAGTAAAGAACATTTCAAAGGGTAATTTGTTATACCTCTTTATGAGAATTTTAAAGGAAATCATCCAACATGAGGTGTGTCTAATTGATCCTAAAGCCTTAGATAATGCTTTTAGTTTGGCAAGGAAAGTTGAAATTAAAAATATGGCTACTAGAAGAGTGATCACAAAAAAATATAAAGAAAACCACACTCCTTCTTCTAACCGCACTCAGCTGACAAGGTTGTCACCTCATCAAAACAATGAAAGAAGAATAAAGGGACTTTGTTTCAATTCTGATAGAAATTAATAGTAAGGGGCATGCATACTATTAGAATAAATTATTCTACATAGATTGTGAACAGGAACATGATCAAGAATTTGAACTATTATAAAATCTAGAACTATAAGAGACTACAAGAATATCTTGTCATGTGTTCAACAACATCAATACTCCACAAACCCTCAAGATAGAAGAATATATTAAAAAGAAAATGAGAATTGTGTTGATTGTTTTAGGTAGTACTCATAACTTCATCAAGTACAAATTGGCAAAGCTTCTCAATTTATTTGTATGCACTAGAATTTCAAGTAATGGTTACAAATGGAGGTACTGTAAATTGTTTAAGGAAGTTCCTAAGCTAAATATGGAGGACTATTTATTGGGTAGTCCCATGATTGCAATCCAAATTGGTGGTGTTAATGTTGTATTATGGGTCTAATAGTTGCAATAATTGTGATTAATGACCCTTAATTTTCAAGATATTTTCATGAGAATTTCCTTAGAATGCAAGATAATTAATCTTAGAGGTATCCAAGGGAAGCCCTATAAAGTGATAAGCTTTAATAACATGAAAAATTACTTTAAAAGGGAAACGATGGTGTAATTGTAGAATTGTGTTCATTATTTTTCCAAATATTTATATCCTCTGCTCCATTTGATCTCCAAAAAATTATGAACAATCACTGCAAGGTGTTTGGAGAGATTCCTAAGGGCCTTCCACCTACTCAAGATCATGACCATGGTATTCATTTTCAACATGGAAGTGTACCACCTAACATTGTGCCTTATAGGTTTCCATATGCATAGAAGAGTGATATTGGGCATGTGGTTTGAGAAATTTTAGAGGCCAACATCATTCAATCTAGCCAAAGTGGCTTCTCTTCACTAGTGGTGATTGTTAGAAAAAGGGGTGGTTCATGGCATATGTGTCTAGATTAGAGACGACTCAACAAAATGAAAGTCAAAGGTAAGTTTTCCATTATTTTCATTGATGAATTGCTTGATGTATTACATGGAGCAATTTTCTTCACTAATTTGGATCTCCATTCAAGATATCTTGATAACAAAATGAAGCAAGAAGAAATTCCCAAAAATCCTTTAGAACACATAAAGCTCATTATGAGTTTTTTATTATGCAATTTGGACTTACTAATGCACCTTCAACATTTCAAAGCTTGATGAATTCTATTTTCAAACCCTTTCTTAGAAAACTTGTGTTAGTATTTTTGAATGGCATATTAATATACAACAAATCTTTGGAAGAGCTTGTACAACATGTTGACATGGTCTTAACACTATTAGAAGAAGAAAAATTATATGCAAATCCTTCCAAGTATGCAGTTAGGGTTCAAGAAGTGGAATATCTAGGTCATATTATATATCATGAGGGTGTCAAAGTGGACCCAAACAAATTGAAAGCTATGAGGGGATGGTAAATCCTAAAAAACTTGAAGAAACTCAAAGGATTATTAATATTGATAAGATATTACCACAAATTTGTCAAGAACTATTGTCAAGTAGTTAGAGGTTAACACCTCTAACAAAATTACTGAAGAAGGAAGCATTTTATTGGACTGAAAATGGAATCAAATATTTTGAAAAACTTAAAGAGGTTATGTGTGTGACTCCCATCTTGGCCACACTTGACTTCACAAAAACCTTCATTGTGGAGTGTGATACCTTAGGCCATGGTATTAATGTAGTTTTTATATAAAAAGGAATACCTTGTTCCATTGAATGTAAAAAAAGAAAAAGAAAATACTTAGACCCATATATTTAAAATAATGTTGGCCATACCACATACGATGCACTCTCAAGGAAAGAGGAAGACATTGAAGGCTTACTATGAATTTATTTGCATTCCACAATCTGACTAGGTGGAAGAAACAAGGATAGAATGAAATAAATATGAGAATGTATACAAGATCATTCAAAAACTACAAGAGGACCCTGATGTAGTATAAATATTTATGTGGATTAATCGTTTATTGTGGTATCAAGGTCACTTACGTAAACACTATCAACTTCAACAAAATTTCCTTTTCTAATTACATACTTCTCCTATAGGATATCATTCAAGGTCCTTAAGAACATACAATAGGATCAAGAAATTTTTATTAGGAAATTTTTAAATCATATGTGAATTTTTTTTTTGGTTGAATGTCTGTTATGCCAACATAATAAGGGAGATGCAATCAAGACCCCAAGGCTCCTACAACCATTAGCCATACCTAGCCAATGTGGGGAATAATTTTCAATGGACTTTGTTAAAATTTATTGAATTATGAAGGAAAGAGTGCCATTATGGTAGTTGTACATTGACTAAAAAAATATGCCCATTTTTTCTCTCTTTCTCTTCCTTTTAACCCAAGTATAATGGAAAAGCATTCATGGAAATAGTTTAAAATATACTTGTAGCATAGAATATTATTGTAAGTGAAAAAGATCCAATTTTCACTAAAATTATTTGGACTGAAATATTTTGTTGTTTGGCTACTGATTTGGCTCATAGCACATATTGTTATCCTCAAACTAATGGGAAAATTGAGATTTTGAATAATTTTTTAGAAGGATATGTGTGTTGCTTTTCTTTTGATAAATAGACACAATGGATTAAGTGGTTACCATTGGTATAATGGTGGTACAACACATCCTTCCATACTTCATCAAAATTGTCCCCATTTATGGAAATTTTATGGATATCATCCTCCGTCCATCACATCACCCTTGGAAGGGACAGTAAAGAATCAAGCAGTGGAGGACCACATACTGCATCAACAAGAGGTTCTCAAACTATTGAAGGACAACTTAATTATAATAAAAAATAGGATGAAACAACAAGAAAATCAACATCACAATAAAAGGGAATTTGAAGTGGTGGATTGAGTACTTGTGAGACTACAACCATATAAACAAATGTCCCTCAAGCAATAAAAGGAGGACAATAAATTAGCATCAAGGTGTTATGGACCCTATAAGGTATTACATAGGAATGGAATTATGGATTACAAATTGCAGTTGCATCCATATTCATGTGTACATCAAGTCTTCCATGTTTCTTTCTTAAATAAGATATTCAGTGACAAAATACGAGCCTGAACTATTTTACCAGAGATTAATGAAGAAAAGGAAATAATACTAGAACTAGAAACAATCTACAAACAAGGATTAAATAACTAATAAATAGAGCAATTACTGAGTACATTATCAAATTTAAGAACCTAATAGTGGAAGAGGTGACATGGAAAGACCAATTTCTCATGTAGAAACACTTCCAATTAGTCAAGTGTTGAGGACAAAACTTGTTTGAATTGGAGGGGCATGTTAAGCCATAGACAAGCCCCATGTTAACATTAAAATAATTTATTAAGCCCTAGATATTGGTATATTACATTTATATTGTTATATTGTTACGTCAGCCATAAAATTTACTTATACCCTTTGTCTCCTATATATACTAACGAGAACCAAAATTGGCATCCTTTTAGCACCTGCCAAACACCTTTTTGAGTACCTTTTCTCCATTTTCATACCACCCCATTACTTATTATTCCATAAAGATGATTTTTTTATCAAGGTATAATTATCTTCCAATTATTTCATTTTAATGTTTATTCTTATGTATTTTGGAAGGAATTTAGCTTTTTGTGCTAACTAGTGAAAATTCATGAGAATCACTTCAAGCATATTCATACAGATAAAATTTAGTGTTGCAACATATTGTTGTAACATGACAGAGTGAAAGTGCTGCAACATGACATAGTATAGCATTGCAACAAATTGATGTATCACAACAATGCTTGGGTGTTGCAACTCCACAGAGTTTAGTGCCACAACATGGACGTCACAACATGTCCAAATTCCACTTTGCAATACCTGAGAGTCAACTGTTGAGGATAATTGCAACAACTCTAGGAAAATCGATACATTACAACATTGGTTAACCTCCAACCATATAATTGTCATCAATGGATTTATTAGCAACATAATACCCATTGGTAACTCAATGTAGGAAGAAACGAGATACGGTTGGATTCTCATCAAGGAAAGGTTGACCCCAACAAAATATTGACCTAATTTCCACCTATCACAACTGTTGAATGAGTTAATATTTGTCTGATTTTTCTAATTTTTGGTGAAATTGTTGTAATGAATAAGGAATAGCCTGAGAATTTGAATATTCTCGTGCTTGTTCCTCAATCCCTTGATTAAATTAAGACTAAATCATTATGTAAAAACACCCTACGCTACTTGAGCTAGGGAGAATGATTGATTGTAATATGCATTTTGTATATCTTCTAATGTAAATCTCGTGATTATGTGCCAAGAAGAAACATGAATCCTCTACTCGAAGACCTAAAATTGTACAAGCCTCATATTTTGCAAAAGCATAAATCTCATTCCCTGAAGGTATTTTAAATGAGAAATTCCACTCCAGAGAGATAATGTTTCCTAAATCTCCCAAAGCACCTTCAGAAGAGGAGGACACTTCTTGAGAAAATATGGAACACAAGACTATCAACAAAGAGAGATGCACCTTCATATTCTCTATTCAATAGTAAAAATAAGAACATTTTGCACTTAGCCTTGTCTAGAATCCATGGCTTATCAAAAGAAGATCATGACACCTTCTCTGTGAATTTAATGTTATCTACAAAAGTTATGACTATGTTATGGATCATTAGAAATTAAAACTCTTCCTTACCACACTCAAGAATGTTGCACGGTGATGGTTCATGGGCCTTAGTAGAGGAAACATCGACACTTCAGCACAAATGAAAGAAAAATTCTTGGATAAGTATCAAGTTATTGTAAAGATAAGGAAAGAAGGGAGGAAGTATTTAGGATGACCCAAAATGAATATGAGAGTCTTGAATACTAACATTGAAATATCCAACTATAATTTATAATGGGAAATATAGGGAGATTTGGCTCTTGAGACACTACGATTCTTATTTATATGAGAAATTTGAGATTATTGCATTTAACTTCTAAAAATAATGGGTGGAGGAGATGCATTCCAACAATACTATGGTTTCATCATCAATTTGTGTCAGAGATATTCCAAAGGTGCTTCAAAGACCAAAAAAGGACTACGAGACATATTGACGAGAGTTGGAAAGACTACTGGTAATGGGATTACTAGAGAAGATATTGGAATATCTTAGAATACTTTAAAACTTATGTAACTGTTTCATTAAGTTCCCAAATTTATATTTTACACATGAACAAGAAGTAGGGGGGAGCATAATTAGCTTTGGAAAACTTTTGTCCAAAGTGTAGAAGAAAGCACCCATTGAAAGAACACATGTTGGATCACATTGAGGCATGCACAATATGTAGTAAGGACCATACCACAAGCAAGTGTCTGTCCCTACCTATATTAAAATTTTACTATCAATAATTCAAGAACCATAGAAAGTATGTTTCATCTCTTAGAAGCATCCAATGGCATCCAAAACCTCAAGGTATTATGCAATCTCAATCATAGTATCATAACTCATCTTGGACGGACCATTTAATGTAGTATTATTCTATGCTATGGTGCTTTCCTACTCAACCATGGATGGATTCTCCACCTAACTATACTTATCTATAAGGATGGAGGAATCCCTCCTTTGTAGACCCTCAACGCACCTTACTACAACCAACTATACAACTTCTTCCTTCTCCACCAATACGACCATCCACATCATCTCCTCCTTAACCTAAACTTACCAAACAACCCATTCCTAACCCAAACAATGGTAAGGTATCTCAACCAACATATCTTGGGTTTTTGGTGGAGTATGCACTCAACTGTAGGGAACCTCCCTTATCTACATCACGTACCTGTAGGAAAAATATCTCATGTTTCAAAGGAAGACCATAATGAGCAATAAACCATATGACATTACTTCTCCAAGCACCTTCCTAGTGGCCGATTATGCAAGCACAAATGAAGACAAGAAATTTCCATGTAATTTGTACCAACATGACATTTTGTTGCATTGTTAACTAGCTTGGAATTTCAACCACTTTGTGCGATATGTTTACTGAAAGCATTTACATCTTACTTGAACAAAAATTATGATTTGGAAATCACTCGCAAGGTGGAATAGGAAAAATAGAACTGAAATCTATGGATCAAGGGATAATATTATAGGCCCAAGGAAATCTTCATCACACATTACAACTGGATTGAATTCTTGATGACATTTCGATTTCATGGCCCATAAAAAACAAGAATTCGTTGATCACTATAGAACATAAATAGATGTATTGGTAAAGACAATTGTAGAAGGTTTAACTAACGGTGGAAGCAGACCACAAAATACATACACTGAATGAACCCATTCAACCACAATAATCTTGCAATGGCACTAAATAGAGTGCATCAGTACTAAGAGCATTGATAATTGTGGGGATCATTAGATAGGCCTCAATTCCACTATACCATGATATGGATACCATCCCAATATATTATAAATACCACATCATGATCATGAAGGAAGAGGTTTCCTGTTGAAGGGAGATTGAGAAGAGAAAATGATACTTTCATGTCCATGAAGCAATGATATTTGACTACAATGTCAACAATATCCATGGGATTCACACCCTCTCCGATTCAAACTAGCTACCTGGTTGCATAGGAACATGCAACAATTTTGGCTAGTTGGAGATGATGGGTGCCCAAATTGGCATCCTTTTAGCACTTTTCCAACACAGTTTTTAGTAGCTTTTTCCATTTTCATACCACCCCATGACCTATTTTTCCCATAAAGTTGCATTTTTTATCAAGGTATAGTTATCTTTTAATTGTGTCATTTTAATTTTCATTCTTATGTATCTAGGAAGGGATTTTTCTTTTTATGGCAACCAGTGAAAATTCATGAGAATCACTTCAAGTAATTCCATAAATATACCTTTGAAGTAATAGTAAAGGATAGTTGTTGCAATAGCCTTTGTGTTGTTGCAACTCCTTTAGGTTGCAACAACACTCCTATATCACTACAACACCTCCAATACCTTGTTGCTATAATATGAAAAAGTGCAAGTGTTGCAACTACATTTTTTCATAGGACTAGAGTGCAAGTGCTACAACACATTGGCGTGATATGATAGAGTGCAAGTGTTGCAACTTTTCTATTGCAACACGATAGAGTTTAGTTCCACAACATCGATGCTACAACATGTCTAGATTTTGTTGCTACAACATCCTAGTAGTTAATCATTGAGGATAACTACTACAAATCCAAGACAAATAGTACAACACAACACTATTCAACCTCCAACCATATATTTGTAATCAATAATTGCTTAGCCATAGACCGACCATTGGATCACTTAATGTAGGAACTGAAAGAGGAATTTGGTTTCTCATTAAGGAAAGGATAATCAAAACAAAAATTGACCCAACTACCACCTATCACAACAACTGAATGAGTCAACATTTGTAAAAAATTTCTACTTTTTAATGAAATTGTTGTAACGAAGAAGGAATATTTTTGAGAATATAAATACTATCATGACTATCCTTTTATCCCTTGGTTAAGACTAAAGTGTTATATAAAAACACTATGCTCTACTGAAGTTGGGGAGAACGATTGATTCTAATTTACATTCCAAAAATATGCTAATATAAATATCATGATTATGTTACTTTTTCATTCTATTAGATGTATATGGTGTGGTGATAATTTAAGCACATTACTACTTCCATAACCAATGAATCACGTAAGGAAGCAATTTCCCCTCCTTGGTTAGGCACTAGTTGTAATTATGTCCAATAACTTTCAATTTATTTATGTTTTTGTTGATTTAGTAATTACTTTTTTTTCTTAATGGTGCTGCTACAACTCATTAATTTGATAAGTGCATTACTATATTCCTCAATAATGTGTTTCGCTTACTTTGTTTCACATATTTGTAGTGTTTTATTTAATAAATCATGTTGGATTGGATTTTGTACATTACAATTTGTAAACATTCTACCATCTCACATACATCTTTTGTTGTAGGGATCAATATCATCAGAAACCTTAAGTAAGTCGCCACTTCCTACTTGTGTGATTAAATTTCTCCCTGTGTGGGTTTTTCTACTTGTGTTTGGGGTTACAATGTTAAGCTTCCTAAACCCACTAGGTAGAAGTATTATATTTAAATTCTATAAGTGCGATATTTAAATTCTTGCAACTATGGTTTTCTTTCCTCGATTGCTTCTAAAAGTAATAATAATAATTTTCTCTATAATACTCCTTTATAATACTACAACCTCATTGGAACTTGATATATTTTATTAGAATACAATGCATGATAGTTTAAAAGTTTTATAAGAACACCAAAATGATAATTAAATGCAAAATTTCTCATTTATCTACTAAGAAAATAGGATGTAATTGAGTACCCGTCATTTTTTTTCCAAGAAAAAATTGTAATTTTTATTTGATAAAAGGAAAATTACATGTTGTATCATATGAATAGGAGCCTATGCAAAAACTATGATCATACCTTCAGTCATATAAGTTCAGTAAAAACAAAGAAATGACAGTTTAACAATACTGTGCAACTCAAAATAGGAAATATCTACATAACATAACAGAGACACAAAATATGTGAAAAGTCGCCCTAGATCTGACAGTTTGATCAGACTACCCCAAAACCATTTGCATCTTCTATGAAAGGCCCGTGGTAGTACTGTTACTCCTATAATCCATCATGTTCATTAATTAACCATTGGCCCCAAGTTAACTGTGTGGCTTCCTTGGAAATTTGGTCAACCACCTGGTTCCTTTCCTTGTAAATATGAGCAACAGTAATGGAGTCAAAATGTGATTTGAGCACCATAACCTTAGCCATCAATCCTTTGAGTGTTTTCACGTGACATCGGGCCTCATTTTTTAGCAAATTAATAACAATCTTAGAGTCCCCAAAAATCTATATCCTCTTGCAACTCTTCTCGAGGGAAAAGACAAGTAGGAGTTTGAGACAATTAAGTTCAGAGTAGTTGTTTTTACCTAGACCAAGACCCATTTTGATCTTATAATGGTGAGAGCTTGAATGGAAAAGAGTATCCCCACCATCACAACTATAATTTCTAGAATCCCCATCAAAATAGGCCCCAGGGTAGGATTTATCAATAATTTCAGGGGTAAGCACTCTACATTGTGTGTTGGGCTCATCTGCTGGGAGCATGAGGAACGGAGTTGTGATGGAATTGAAAATATGGAGCAAGTAAAATGTTGTATCTTGAAAGTGGCAATGGCTATGAGCCAACCAGATGTCCCATGATACCAATGGAGGGAGATTCCTCTCTTTCATGGATGCTGCCGAATGCCACTAGTTCTGCCATGCCTCAGTGAAAAAGATGCCATGCCAATTGAATGCAATGCCCAAAGCTGAAGTGGACAGTTTCTAAACCTTTCTGGTGGAGGGATAGGAAAGGAACAAATGATCGATTTCCTCTCTATTCTCTTTGCGCAGGCAGCATCTAGAAGGTTCATGAATAGATCGCCTGGTAAGATTGTCATCCGTTGGGGCACAGTTAGTGAGTATACACCACATAAATAATCTAGCCTTTGGCGGTGCCTTCAACTTCCAGAGATGCCTCCACCACCACGGACTTTCCTGAGGTTCGTGAGCCACAATAAGTGAAACATACCCATATTTTGGAGTATACATTCCCCGAGGGGATAAATCCCATATCAGGTCATCATCCCTCTCAGTTAATCTAATATTAGAAGCTTGGAGTGCTCTGAGATATCTGTGCCACTCAACCTGCCAAATATATGGAATGCCCAAATCCTAAGAATATTTCCAAGCCTATGAGAGCCATGTGGTATTAGCCTCATCCGAAATTTGAAATAGAGTGTGAATCCCCGAATCCATCAGAGACTGTCTTATAGCCAAATGTAACTGGTGCTCCTCGCCACAACCAGACCAGGCATCCATGCTTATTTGAAGTGGAGCACCCAATCCAATGCTCCAAGAAAGTCCCCTTTTGATGACATAAACAGATCTAGTAATGGCTCACAGATAATTGAGGATCTAGTTCTGCTTTTGATGGTTTCTCTGATCCATTCAAGGCCACCTCCATTTAGGTCATGTCATGTCCCATCAGTCATCATATGTTGTTTGTCTTCATTCCCCAAGAATTTAAATTAAAAAAAAAACCACTAGCCATTTTTACAACTTTCATAGCAGATTCAGTGGAAAATAGGCATAAAATGCAACAAAAACACCTGATAATTTCGTAGCGAATATGAAGCATTTCTCTGTTTTCTAACTTTGAGCAGTCAACTTCAAGGGATGTTTCTGGGCAAAGAGAGAAGTATTTTTAAGAAACTGAAAGAGGTTATTTTCAAGCACATATCAAATAACATTAAAATCTTTCACTTTTCTCAAATTTACTACAAATTGGGAGATATATGGATGTCTTTCGGCCCTATTTTCAGAAAATAGAATTTTCCTTTTTTATACATGTTTTGCAAATGCAGATTATGGACAGCTAGAGATGGTATTTAAAAATCCAAGAGAGGTTTTTCTTCAACACATTTTTATCTACAAAAACCTCCTCTAGTTTTTCAAGATCTACTAAGAATTAATAAATATGAGTTAATTTCTAAACTGCAAATTCTGCCTTTTTTAGGAGTTTTCGTAGCGTGCTTTAGGCTTGAAGCCAGAAAAATGCTACGAAAAAACCCGTAGGTGTATTTTTTATTTTAAAGTCAGTTTTTGCATAATTCAAGGAGGGAGATACATGGTGGTAAGGTTTTATGACATGATTAACATGTTGGAACAACAAAGAAGTCAAGAAGATTGATGGAAAATCCATTTTTCCTATGCTACTAAAACACGCTACAAAAAGTTCTGTACATGATTGTTTTAGCAGTCAACTTCAAGTTTGATTTCAGACCAAATGAGAACGTATTTTGGAAATATGAAATATTTTTTTCTTTAGCATAGGTCCATATACAAAAACCTCTCTCAGTTTCTGCAAAGCCATCAGGGTTTGGAAATTATACACTCATCTTTGAATCCTATTTTTCAAAATTTCCACTAACCAGGTTTGTAAACAAATTGTAAAAATTCAACTTGGAAGAGGTCCAACTCAACATCCACGTGGAATAATGACAAATCAGAACACTATTACACTCAGAAAATTAGTTGGTTGAAGTTGATAAGGGTTATTAAATTTATTTTTTGAACTATTAATGAAAGAAGAGTCCTTTTTGTATTCAAACTCTGCAAAACAGAAATATCCCTAGGAAGTCTCCAAGTGATGGAATCATGTTTGAAATAGGTCTTTGAGGTGGGAATTAGAAGATAGAAAGGTGGAATATCATTTTTATGAGTCCCCATTCTATAAAGGAGAGATTTTTAGAGTTAGAAGGGGTTGGGGGAGATGTTATGAAGGCACTACTCTTGCAATCTTTGTCTATCAGTAATATGCAGTTGCAGCAGCTTATTTCAGACCTGAGATTCTTCTCTATGTTCTTATGTATGATTCTTATATAAGCCTTTTACTTTCTCTCCATTTTTATAGTTGTGTGATCAGTTGAAATTCATTATTACATGCTCCAACTTCCATTTATACACCTAGTCTATTGTTTTGTCATGTTTTATTAGTTTTCTTATGTATAATCACTTGGAATTCATGGTATTGCATCTAGCTTGTTGTTCTATCCTTCATGTGTGGTTTTATAAGAACATAATTGCCTCATCTTCCATGAGATATATTGTCTGGTGACTTAGTTTTCATATTGACGCCATAAGCCCAATGGTAGTAAACCTTATACATCTTTCACCTACACAAATACACATTCAATCCAATTCAGAGTTAGCCATCTGCTTTCAAGTTGTTCATTGAATATCCTTTATCCTTTTGAGAGAGCCCTAACAGAATGGAAAGGCTAATTTCCAGTTAAAATTGGTTTGAAATAGTTACTCCAAGTTGACCATTGAAGCAGCCCAACAAAACTCAATTTGGTGATAACATTTTGGCGTCGTTGTCGGGAACCGAAGGTGTAAATTTTCCCTCGGAAGAATGACAAAGTTTCAGTTCTAAGGTCTGCGAGCAGCAGACACTTAGACACATATTGGCTGTATTTTTTCTTTGGCGACTCCACACATCAAATAATCAATTGGAAGGTGACTCCACTGCTTGAGGATCAGTAGCTTGATGAAGTTCTAATATGAGTTCCATTTCAAGAATAAATGCCAGATATGCCCCTATGAATCGGTCTCACATCCTGGTTTTCCAAATCCTATGCCAAAGGTCGATTGGTTAACTGATCTTCCCATATTTAAAAATGAAAAGAAAGACAATGCTGCTCTTCATTTGGTTATATTCCATAAACATGTACACAGACTTAAGGTTCAATTCCTTGAGGATTGTCTCATGAAGATGTTTATGGTCACTTTAGAAGAAAAATCATGGTCTTGGTACGAAAGAATGCCAAATGGTCCCTTATATTCTCTTACGCCTGATTTCCATGTTGCGTTTTATGAGATGTATAAAGAATGTCATTCCTCCTTATTGCTGGTCAAAGACTGTTGTAAACATTGTTTGAGTTTTATTGAATATTTGGAGAATTGTTATGATGATGATGAGTTCATGGATGAGGAAATTTTAGAGGCCCTTCATGACAATCCCTTTCATCACCAAGAAGAAAGGATAACCTCTCTCTTGGATGAAAATGAAACCCAGCAGGATTTTATTTATGACAATCATGTTACATCCTCTGTGTTTGATGAAAATTTGTAGCAAACTTGTCAGTTTTTTTATCATCAGGAATATGAGAATCATTTCAAACAACAAGAGGAAATACTGGAAGATAATTTCTATAATCCTCAAGTAAAGGAAGAATTTTATTCTTCATGTCATTCCTTGCATCAGCCTACATCAAATGAATAAAATTTTGACAAGAAAATTTTAGACAATCAGATGGGTATGCTTGTTGAATCATATGGAGAGTTACCATTACAAATTTATGTGGTACATGTTGAGGCAGTTCCTTTTGAAAGTGTCCAAGAGTACTCCAAGTATTTCTTCCTCTCAAATGAAAATAATGATCAACAAATTTTTTCTTGTTTATTTGAGAAAGGTCACAAGGGTTATATTGAAGAATCTGAACAAGGAACACCATCAAAGGATCATATTTACTCACACTTTCTTGTTGATAAACAAGCATTATTCGTGCATACTCTCAAAGATCCTTTCGCAACTCTATTGGAATCTCCTACAGGAATGAATTTAAATATGATTTTCAGTTATGTATACAAATTCAGATGGTGGAACAAGTTGTCATCTCTCAGGAATGGTTTTATGATCAGAGAAGTGGAATGTCCATTGCAATCCAGTACTCAACTTCTTGATTGGCTTCATTAGAAGTGTGAGATCACTTGATTCAGTTTTTATGCTGAGCAAGTAGAGTAGGATCATTTGTATATAAATAATCTTGAAGATCAAGAATTTTCTCAGTTTCAGTTTTAAACTCAGCATGTGTACTTTCAGTACTTTAACAGCTACTATTTTTTTTAGTGTCAAGGTTACAGGTCAGAATAGGTTGCAAGTTTTCATTTTGAATATGGGAGCAGCCCAATGGAGGTGGCACTGGAAATTCATCTTATCTAATCCATTGGAAAATTTCAGAGTTTTTTATTTCCAAAAAGATGAATGGCATTGGAACTACAGGTTCTTTGGTGTACCACAAGGGCACACCATCCCAAGTGGAGCCACTGTTATCACTCATAATTTTTTGAAACGTTACTTGACATCGTAATACAATTTATTTATCAAAAGGATAAGTTCTCCTTAAGCCTTTCAAGTTGGTATAGGAAAATCTCATTTTTTTTACATATTTAACCTATCCTAAGGTTCAAGGCCACCTCCATTTAGGTCATGTCATGTCCCATCAGTCATCATATGCTATTTATTTTCATTCCCCAAGAATTTAAATTCAATAAAAATCCACTATCTAGTTTTAAAACTTTTCGTAGATAATTCAGTGTAAAATAGGCCAAAAACGCTACGAAAACACCTCATAATTTCGTAGCGAATATGAAGCATTTCCCTATTTTTTGACTTTGAGCAATCAACTTCAAGGGAGGTTTCTGGGCAAAGACAGATGTATTTTAAGAAATTGAGAGATTTTATTTTCAAGCACATATCAGATAACAATAACCTCTTTCACTTTTCTCAAAGGTGGTACAAATTGGGAGATACATGGATGTATTTCGACCCTATTTTGAGAAAACATAATTTTCCTGTTTTATACATGTTTTGCAAATGCAGATTCTGGAAAACTAGGGATGGTATTTAAAAAAACAAGAGAGGTTTTTCTTCAACACATTTTTATCTACAAAAATGTCCTCTAGTTTTGCAATATCTATTAATAATTAGGAAATATGAGTTCATTTCTACACTGCAAATTCTACCTTTTTTAAGAGTTTTCGTAGCGTGCTTCAGGCTTGAAGCTAGAAAAATGCTACAAAAAAACCTGTAGGTGTCTTTTTTCCTTTAAAGTAATTTTTTGCATGATTCAAGGAGGGAGATCCATGGTGGTAAGGTGTTATGACATGATTGACATGTTGGGACAGCAAATAAGTCGAGAATATTGATGGAAAAGCCATTTTCCTACGCTACTAAAACACACTACGAAAATTTTTGGACATGATTGTTTTAGCAATCAAATTCAAGTTTGATTTCAGACCAAATGAAAAAGTATTTTGGAAATATGAAAGAGGTTTTTCTTCAGCACAGGTCCATGTACAAAAAAATCTCTCAGTTTTTCAAAGCCATCAGGTTTTGGAAATTTTACACTCATATTTGAAGCCTATTTTTCAGAATTTTCACTAACCAGATTTGTGAAAAATTTGTAAAAAATTGACTTGGAGGAGGTCCAAGTCAGCATCCACGTGGCATAATGACACATCAACACTCTAGTACACTCAAAAAATTAGTTGGTTTCAGTTTATAAGGATTATTAAATTTATTTTTTGAACTATTAATGAAATAAGAGTCCTTTTTGTATTCAAACTCTACAAAACATAAATATCCCTAGGTAGTCTCGAATTGATGGAATCATGTTTGAAATAGGTCTCTAAGGTGGGAATTCGAAGCTAGCAAGGTGGCATATCATTTGTATGAGTCCTCATTCTATAAAGGAGAGATTTTTAAACTTAGAAGGGGTTGGGGGAGATGTTATGAAGGCACTACTCTTGTAATCTTTATCTATCAGTAATATACAGTTGCAACAGCTTATTTCAAACCTGAGATTCTTCTATGTGTTCTTATGTATGTTTATTATATCAGCCTTCTACTTTATCTCCAGTTTTCTAGTTGCATGATCACTTGGAATTCCTGATTACATGCTCCAACTTCCATTTATACACCTATTATGTTGTTTTGTCATGTTTTATTAGTTTGCTTATGTGTAATCACTTGGAATTCATGGTGACATGCTCCAACTTCCTGTATGCATATAACTTGTTGATCTTCCTTCGTGTGTGGTTTTATAAGAACACAATTGCCTCAACTTGCATGAGATAGATTGTCTTTTGACTTAGTTTTCATATTGACTCCATAAGCCCAATGGTAGTAAACCTTATACATCTTTCACCTACACAAAAACACATTCAATCCATTTTAGAGTTAGCCATCCACTTTCAAGTTGTTCATTGAATATATTTTATCCTTTTGACAGAGCCCTCTCAGATTGGAAAGGCTAATTTCCAGTTACAAGTGGTTTGAAATAGTTACTCCAAGTTGACCATTGAAAGCCCAACAGGACTCAATTTGGTGATAAAATTTTGGTGTCGTTGTCGGGGACCGAAGGTGTAAATTTTCCCTGGGAAGAACGACAAAGTTTCCATTCTAAGGTTTGAGAGCAGCAGAAACTTAGACACATATTGGTTGTATTTTTTCTCTGGAAACTACACACATCAAATAATCAATTGGAAGGTGACTCCACTGCTTGATGATCAGTAGCTTGATGAAGTTCTAAGATGAGTTCCATTGCAAGAATAAATGCCAGGTATGCCCCTATGAATCGGTCTCACATCCCTGGTTTTCCAAATCCTATGCCCAAGTTCGATTGGTTAACTGATATTCCCATATTTAAAAATGAAAAGAAAGACAATGCTGCTCTTCATTTGGTTAGATTCCATATGTATGTAGACAGACTTAAGGTTCAGTTCCTTAAGCATTATCTCATGAAGATGTTTATGGTCACTTTAGAAGGAAAAGCATGGTCTTGGTACGAAAGCTTGCCAAACGGTTCCTTATATTATCTTTTTGATTTCCATGTTTCATTTTATGAGATGTATAAAGAATGCCATTCCTCCTTATTGTTGGTCAAAGTCTGCTGTAAACATTGTTTGAGTTTTATTGAATATTTGGAGAATTGTTATGAAGATGATGAGTTCATGGATGAGGAGATTTTAGAGGCCCTTCACGACAATCCCTTCCATCACCAAGAAGAAAGGATAGCCTCTCTCTTGGATGAAAATGAAATCAAGCAAGTGTTTATTTATGACAATCATGTTACATCCTCTGTGTTTGATGAAAATTTTGATCATCAGGAATATGATAATCATTTCAAACAACAAGAGGAAATACTGGAAGATAATTTCTATAATCCTTAGGTAAAGGACGAAGATTATTCTTCATGTCATTCCTTGCATCAGCCTACATCAAATGAAGAAATTTTTTAAAAGAAAATTTTAGACAATCAGATGGGTATGCTTCTTGAATCATATGGAGAGTTACCTTTAGAAATTTACGTGGTACATGCTGAGGCAGTTCCTTTTGAAGTGTCCAAGAGTACTCCAAGTATTTCTTCCTCTCAAATGAAAATAATGATCAACAAAAATTTTCTTGTTTATTTGAGAAAGGTCACAAGGGTTATATTGAAGAATCTGAACAAGGAACACCATCAAAGGATCATATTTACTCACACTTTCTTGTTGATCAACAAGAATTATTCGTGCATACTCTCAAATATCCTTTCGCAACTCTGTTGCAATCTCCTACATGAATGAATTTAAATATGATTTTCAGTTATGTATACAAATTCAGATGGTGGAACAAGTTGTCATCTCTCAGGAATGGTTTTATGATCAGAGAAGTGGAATGTCCATTCCAATCCAGTACTCAACTTCTTAATTGGCTTCATTGGAAGTGTGAGATCACTTGATTCAATTTTTATGCTGAGCAAGCATAGTAGGATCATTTGTATATAAATAAGATTGAAGATCAAGAATTTTCTCAGTTTCAGTTTTAAACTCAGCATGTGTAATTTCAGTTCTATAGCCGCTACTATTTTTTTCAATGTCAAGGTTACATGTCAGAACAGGTTGCAAGTTTTCATTTTGAAGATGGGAGCAACCCAATGGAGGTGGCACTGGAAATTCATCTTATTAAATCCATTGGAAAATTTCAGAGTTTTTTATTTCCAAAAATATGGATGGCACTGGAACTACAGGTTCTTTGGTGTACCACAGGGGCACACCATCCCAAGTGGAGCCACTGTTATCACTCATAATTTTGTGAAACATTACTTGACATGGTAATACAATTTATTTATCAAAAGGATAAGGTCTCCTTAAGCCTTTCAAGTTGGTATAGGAAAATTTCATTTTTTTTACATATTTAACCTATCCCAAGGTTCAAGGCCACCTCCATTTAGGTCATGTCATGTCCCATCAGTCATCATATGTTGTTCATTTTTATTCCACAAGCATTTAAATTTAAAAAAATCCACTAGCCATTTTTAAAACTATTCGTAGCGAATTCAGTGTAAAATAGGCAGAAAACGCTACGAAAACACATGATAATTTCGTAGTGAATATGAAGCATTTCTCTATTTTTTTACTTTGAGAAGTCAACTTCAAGGGAGGTTTTTGGGCAAACATAAAATTATTTTAAGAAACTGAGAGAGGTTATTTTCAAACACATATCAAATAAATTTAACCTCTTTCACTTTTCTCAAATGTGTTACAAAATGGGGATATACAGGTATGTCTTTCGGCCCTATTTTTAGAAAATAGAATTTTCCTGTTTTATACATGTTCTGCAAATGAAGATTCTAGATAGCTGGGGATGTTATTTAAAAAACCAAGAGAGGTTTTTCTTCAAAAAAATTATCTACAAAAATTTCCTCCAATTTTGTAATATCTATTAATAATTCAGAAATATGAGTTCATTTTCTAAACTGCAAATTATGCCTTTTTTAGGAGTTTTCGTAGCGTGCTTCAAGCTTGAAGCCAAAAAACCGCTACGAAAAAAACTGT
Organism: Pinus albicaulis; assembly: GCA_034641835.2. Classification (NCBI taxonomy): domain Eukaryota; kingdom Viridiplantae; phylum Streptophyta; class Pinopsida; order Pinales; family Pinaceae; genus Pinus; species Pinus albicaulis. The sequence continues at coordinate 1,761,054,827 of CM076575.1, read as the reverse complement.
AGGTGTCTTTTTGCTTTTAAAGTCAATTTTTTCATGATTCAAGGAGGGAGATACATGGTGGTAAAGTGTTACGACTGATTGACATGTTGGAACAGTAAAGAGGTCAAGAAGATTGATGGAAAATCCATTTTTCCTACGCTACTAAAACACGCTACAAAAATTTATGTACATGATTGTTTTAGCAGTCAACTTCAAGTTTGGTTTCACACCAAATGAAAAAAGTATTTTGGAAATTTGAAAGAGGTTTTTCTTCAGAACAGGTCCCTATAAAAACCTCTCTCAGTGTTTGCAAAGCCATCAAGGTTTTGAAATTATACACTCATCTTTGAAGCCTATTTTTCAGAATTTTCACTAACCAGATTTGTGAAAAATTTGTAAAAATTCGACTTGGAGGAGGTCGAGCTCAGCATTCACGTGGAATAATGACACATCAGCACTCTAGTACACTCAGAAAATTAGTTTTTTGCAGTTGATAAGGGTTATTAAATTGATTTGTTGAACTATTAGTGAAAGAAGAGTCCTTTTTGTATTCAAACTATGCAAAACAGAAATATCCCTAGGAAGTCTCCAAGTGATGGAATCATGTTTGAAATAGGTCTCTGAGGTGGGAGTTCGAAGCTAGCATGGTGGCATATCATTTGTATGAGTCCTCATTCTATAAAGGAGAGATTTTTAGAGTTAGAAGGGGTTGGGGGAGATGTTATGAAGGCACTACACTTGTAATTTTTTTCTATCAGTAATATACAATTGCAGCAGCTTATTTCAGACCTGAGATTGTTCTATGTGTTCTTATGTATGTTTCTTATATCATCATTTTACTTTCTCTCGAGTTTTCTAGTTGTATGATCACTTGGAATTCATGATTACATGCTCAAACTTCCATTTATACACCTCGTCTATTGTTTTGTCATGTTTTATTAGTTTTCTTATGTATAATCACTTGGAATTCATGGTGACATGCTCCAACTTATTGTATGCATATAGCTTGTTGTTATATCCTTCATGTGTAGTTTTATAAGAACACAATTGCCTCCGCTTTCATGAGATATATTGTCTTGTGACTTATTTTTCATATTGACTCCATAAACCCAACGATAGTAAACCTTATACATCTTTCACCTACACAAAAACACATTCAATCCAATTTAGAGTTAGCCATCTGCTTTGAAGTTGTTAATTTAATATCCTTTATCCTTTTGACAGAGCCCTCTCAGACTTAAAGGCTAATTTCCAATTAAATTTTTTTTTAAATAGTTACTCCAAGTTGACCATTGAAGCAACCCAACAGGACTCAATTTGGTGATAACATTTTGGCGCAGTTTCCAGGGACCGAAGGTGTAAATTTTCCCTGGGAAGAACGACAATGTTTCAGTTCTAAAGTCTGAGAGCAGCAAACACTTAGACACATATTGGCTGTATTTCTTCTCTGGCAACTCCAAACATCACATAATCAATTGGAAGGTGACTCCACTGCTTAAGGATCAGTAGCCTGTTGAAGTTCTAAGATGAGTTCTATTGCAAGAATAAATGCCAGGTATGCCCCTATGAATCTGTCTCACATCCCTGGTTTTCCAAATCCTATGCCAAAGGTCGATTGGTTAACTGATCTTCCCATATTTAAAAATGAAAATAAAGAAAATGTTGCTCTTCATTTGGTTATATTCCATATGCATTTACACAGACTTAAGGTTCAGTTCCCTAAGGATTGTCTCATGAAGATGTTTATGGTCACTTTAGAAGGAAAAGCATGGTCTTGGTACGAAACCCTGCCAAATGGTTCCTTATATTCTCTTTTTTATTTCTATGTTGCATTTTATGAGATGCATAAAGAATGTCATTTCTCCTTATTGTTGGTCAAAGACTGTTGTAAACATTTTTTGAGTTTTATTGAATATTTGGAGAATTGTTATAAAGATGATGAGTTCATGGATGAGGAAATTTTAGAGGCCCTTCATGAAAATCCCTTTCATCACCAAGAAGAAAAGATAGCCTCTCTCTTGGATGAAAATGAAACCCAATAGGAGTTTATTTATGACAATCATGTTACATCCTCTGTGTTTGATGAAAATTTGCAACAGACTTGTTAGTTTTTTTATCATCAAGAATATGAGAATCATTTCAAACTACAAGAGGAAATACTGGAAGATAATTGCTATAATCCTCAGATAAATAAAGAACTTAATTTGTTATGTCATTCCTTGCATCAGCCTACATAAAATGAAGAAAAATTTTAAAAGAAAATTTTAGACAATTAGATGGGTATGCTTGTTGAATCACTAACCAGATTTGTGAAAAATTTGTAAAAATTCGACTTGGAGGAGGTCCAGCTCAGCATCCACATGGCATAATGACACATCAGGACTCTAGTACACTCATAAAGTTAGTTGGTTGCAGTTGATAAGGGTTATTAAATTGATGTGTTGAACTATTAATGAAATAAGAGTCCCTTTTGTATTCAAACTATGCAAAACAAAAATATCCCTAGGAAGTCTCCAAGTGATGGAATCATGTTTGAAATAGGTCTCTGAGGTGGGAATTCGAAGCTAGCATGGTGGCATATCATTTCTATGAGTCCTCATTCTATAGAGGAGAGAGTTTTAGAGTTAGAAGGCGTTGGGGGAGATGTTATGAAGGCACTACATTTGTAATTTTTTTCTATCAGTAATATATAGTTGCAGCAGCTTATTTCATACCTGAGATTCTTCTATGTGTTCTTATGTATGTTTCTTATATCAGCCTTTTACTTTCTCTCCATTTTTCTAGTTGTATAATCACTTGGAATTCATGATTACATGCTCCAACTTCCATTTATACACCTAGGTTGTTGTTTTGTCATGTTTTATTAGTTTGCTTATGTATAATCACTTGGAATTCATGGTGACATGCTCCAACTTCCTGTATGCATATAGCTTGTTGTTCTATCCTTCATGTGTGGTTTTATAAGAATGCAATTGCCTCAGCTTCCATCAGATAGATTTCCTTGTGACTTAGTTTTCATATTAACTCCATAAGCCCAATGGTAGTAAACCTTATACATATTTCACCTACACAAAAACACATTCAATCCAATTCAGAGTTAGCCATCTGCTTTCAAGTTGTTCATTGAATATCCTTTATCCTTTTGAGAGAACCCTCTCATAATGGAAAGGCTAATTTCCAGTTACAAGTGGTTTGAAATAGTTACTCCAAGTTGACCATTGAAGCAGCCCAACAGGACTCAATTTGGTGATAACATGTGATACATCCCATAATCCAAGTAATGAAGGGGTAAGTGAAATCAGTATGGATGAGTATGATTTGAATGAAGGTCCAGCAGGTAAAATCAAAATCCTTGGCAAGGCCAATCTTAAGGATGGTACTTTTAATAATTTTGAGCTTGATCGATTGCAGGACTTCTTGAGCAGTGCCAATGTCTTCATGAATTTTCCTTTGATGGAAGAAGAAAAATTGTTCCTTGGATATGTGCTGGGATAATATAGGCTTGATTCAGTTGGAAATGATTTTGGCTATGATATTGTAGATACAGTTTCATAAGGATATAGGCCTGTAATCATTGAAAGTCAGGGGCTTGTCAATTTTAGAGATGAAGGCAATGAAAGTGGCATTGAAACCATCATACATATGGCCCGAAGCTCTACACTCCTCGATGACCTGAAGGAGATCCCTTCCAATGTCCTCAAATAAAGTGACATAGAATTCAATATTCCAACCATTCAGTCTAGGGGTCTTATCCTTTTTGAGCCATTTTAATACCGCTTCAATTTCCCTTATAGTAACAACATCATTTAGGTTTTCAATATAATCCTCCTCCACATATCTTTGCATAGTCCTAGCAATCTGTATCACTTCTGATATATTGGCCACCCGGGGGGTCTCTGTAAATGTGAGAGAAATGTCTAATACCCATGTCTGCAAGTTGGGTATGATTTTTGGACACCCTGCCTGCTTGATCCTTCAACTCCAATATTGTGTTGATACTCTTGTTTCCTTGCGCACATTGCTGGAAGAAATTTGTGTTGTCATCTCCCGCCTTGAGCCAAATGGCCCTGCTTTAGAGTCTCCAAGTTTCATCTTGATGCCTTAACAATTTGATTTTTTCCAATTCCAGATGTATTAGATGGTTCTTCGTCTCAAAGGATTGAAACCCTAAAACATCAGCTCCAGTTAGTCCTTCAATTTCGATTTCAATCTTCTTCAATGATTCCTCATCCTGTAATATTTTCTCTCTAGCCGATTTTATTGTTCTATATTTGATCCTGGATAGGTTATTAGAAATGACACGGGTCAGCTCAGTGTCAGGCTCCTTATCACAATGGTTCCAGGATTCCTTGACTAGGATATGGAAGGCAAGATCCTCCAGCCAAGTGGAATTAAACATGAAGGGAGAGTGAAGTCTGTTATTCTCCTCGAGGATTTCAAAGTAGATGGGGGAGTGATCTAATATGCCACCCAAACCCACCCATCATCTAGCCCTGTCGACCATGTCATCTAGCTTGGACTTGATGAGAAAATGGTCAAGTCCGCACGCAAGGGCAACATCCCCAACCCTTTTATTACGCCAAGTAAATAGTTTTTTTGGAATTTCCAAGTTTAACAGATTAGCTTCATCAACCATTTGTTCAAAATAATCCGACAAAGAATCCATAAGTGCACTAGGTCCCCATGATTCAGCTAGCCCAATGGAGAAATTTAAATCTCCACCAATAATGATATTATCCTCCTTCATAAATGATGGGGTCATCAGCTTATCCTAGAAAGCAGCTCGATTGTGGCAAGGTCCACAAATATTAATCATTCAAATGGGAGAATCTAGCCCAGATGTTAAAATTTCAGCACCTAGTACCCCTTCCCTCCACCACAAGCTTTCCACCTTGACGGTTTAGTTATTGAAACCAATGGCACATCCTCTGGATCACCCACACACATCCAGTGTCTAAATGCTCCAGTCCAGGAGTAGGGAGGATAGCACTTTGTGAATAGTCTCTCCACCACCCAAGGTTTATTGAAGGAATATTACATCCACTTTCTCTGACACCAACAGTCTTCTAAGAGCCATTTTTTTGTCACGGATGGCTAACCCTATGCAATTAAAGGAAAAGAAAATCATGGATCACTCATGTCAAGGGTATCCTTTGCTTCAAGAACCTTGTCAATTGAGTATTTTTTCCCATAGGCCACCTCTAATCCAACATAGAGGATCACTTTTGAGAGTGAGGAAGGTCTAACCCTGGTGGATTTTGAATAGTGAACGATTGGATCATCGCTTAGACCAAAGGAGGGGGTGGCTGAGGCCTTAGCTGGGGATCTAAGATTATATTGATGACAGGAGCTATTGCCTGAATGCTTAGATAGGGATGAGGAGCAAGAGACTCCTACAAGGGTGTGGGGATCTGGCCAAGCAGAGGATGGAGGAGAAGTTGCAACGGGGCAGATAATAGGATCAAGATTACAATTATTTAAATTTACTCTAGAAGTAGTAAGAGATAATACAAGAGATTCAACCTAATGAAATTCAGAAGTAAAGGGATAAGGGGTAGAGATAGGAGTACTCAAAATCAGTCTGAATTCCGTAGCTTGAGGTTGAGTGACCCAATCTGGAGAAACCTGTGTTGTTGGCTTGGGAGGTGTCTTTCGAGGTGCTCGCTGCGATCCTATTACCATCATGGGCGCCTCCTATGATGAGTCGGGGCCACTAACTTCATGGGTTTGTGTTCCCGCATGCACCAAAACTTTTGATGGTTCCAAGTTGGTCGCACTGATCAATAGACATTCCTTATATAAGTGACTGACTTCATGGAAACGAAGACATAGAAATTGCACCCCCTCGTAGTCTAGGATTTTTCATCTCGTGATATTCCTGAATTGAATACTGTATCTTTCCACCAATCCTTCGTGAGTATCCAAGTGCACCACAATCCTTGCCACTGATATTTTCTAGGTCTCCAAATAAGACCTATCATGGTCCAGATAGATACCTAGATCTTCCCCAATATACTGACGTGCCTCCTCCATCCAGAATTGTAGAGGTAGGCCAGGTAAATGCACCCATATGGGGACAGCCCCCATTTTTCCCTTGTCAGGGTCGAATAGAGGTGTCCAGCTCTTGAGCAACAGGGTCATCTCGATGTGCCAATACTTCGTGAGTACCAAATTAGCCATCTCCGGGTGAGGAAAAATGAGCGCGAACCACCCTCTGTTCATAGTGAGAAATATAGGGATATGATCCAAAAAATTCCCCCAAAATTTCATTGTCCATATCTTTAGCTTGGTCGAGGTGTAGTTTCTACCTCGAACCTGTCTAACTAGGATCGTTTGTGTAGTCTCCTCCAGCTAATCAATGCCAATGCCTTCGCCAAAAAATAATGTTATTCCATGTTCACGACTCTTGGTACACTTGGTCTTCTTCTTACCATTACTATGAGTTTGCTTGTTGCAACAGATTCCCTCTCCCTCTGGTTGAGTGACATTTGAGTCAGATGCCTTGTTATCTTCTGGCAGGGGTACTGGCAGTGTGATACCCTCAAAACAACCCAAAGCAACCACAGCAGGAGGGCTCCTTAGTATTTCATTTGGAATGTTGGTGTCATCCGTCGGATTTAATCCAAGATGTTCAAAACCAAAGGACCCATCTGGGGCACCAAATATACCCTCGTACCCACAAAGACCAGACCCAGCACTTCCAGGGTTGATTGTGCTTTTTGCTCCCACAACCTAAGAACCGATGGAGATGGAATGGAGAAATAAGGTGAAGCCAGAGCCTTTGGGGTAGTTTCAAAAAAAACTTGTCGTTAACGCCAGTTAAGAATCCCTAAACCCTTGTTGAGCATGTGATGACTCACCAACTTCCATTTCCATAACCGTTGGTCCACCTGTTCCTTCGAGCCTAGGGTTTCTACCAGAGAAATCCCATTTGTTTGTTGATGTGAGTATCCCATCCAAATCTGCGACGGTTCCATAGTATCATAGGAATAGTTGACCTCAACCTCCTCCATAATGAGATTCCAAGTTTTGTGTTTCCGTGTCCAAATCTTGAAAAACCCATCATATACCAAGGAGACCTAGTATTAGAATTATCAAATTTTGTCCCATACATTATATTCATTATAAAAGGATGTTTCTCCCTTAAAGTGGACTATAATTATTGGATTATTATCATTTTTAAGGCACATGGTTTGTAACATATTCTAATCTTTTAGAACAATAGTGAGAAGTTACAAGTCTAGAGAAAAGGCCTCGATAGGTACAACAGGTAGCTAGTGATATAATGGGGGATATTTTTTATCCAAAGAGAACCATATAATATTTTTCGGAGCCTATGTAATCATTAACCGTCATGGAAACTTTATATGCTAACCCTTGCTATTTTATACTTGGATAAAATCCTCAAACCTATGTAGAGGCTAAAGGGAATCCCTTTTTGGAAGAAACTATGAGAGAAGAGTACAATTCCTTGATGGAGAACAACACTTGGGGATTGGTACCTATTCTTCCTAATAGGAAATTTTTTATATGTAAGTTGGTTTAAAGAACTAAAATAACAACTTATGGGATGATTTCAAAGTATAAGGCTCGCTTGGTAGCTAAGGGATTCTCCCAGGTTAAGGGGATTGACTTTGAGGATACCTTTGCATTGGTAGCTAAGGTAGACACTATTAGGTTGGCTCTAGCTATTGAAACTATTGGTAAATGTGACGTACATAAAATGGATGTAAATAATGCATTTTTACATGGATAATCCATAGGGTTATGTGCAATATCCATCCTTACTTTGGAGAAAGAATAAATCCCTATATGGTCTTAAGCAGACACCTTAAGCTTGAATGCCAAGATGGATTCACATATTCTCTCCAAAGGTTTCAAAAATGTAAATTTGATCCTAATATGTACATATTGAAAGAAAATAACTCTCTTTTCTTATACTACTCTATGTATATCATTTGATTATCACAGGGAGTTTAATGGCTTCTATTTTAGTAGTGAAATCCAATTTACATAACAAGTTTTCAATTATTGATATGGGATTTTTCTCATACTTTCTTGGTTTCAATATTTTTTAGGATGATAATGGGATCAAGTGGACTTAATCTAGATATGCCAATGAAATTCTTAACATATTTTAGATGACTAGTTACAAGGTGACTCCAACTCCTTTCTCTTTAAGAGTTAAGTTAGAGGATGGCAGTGCTACAACATTGGTGGAAACTATTAGAGATAAACAATTGCTTTGCGTCTTTTATACCTTACTCATATTAGGCCATAAATATTCTATGTAGTTGGAGTAATTTCCAGGTACATGTATGAGCCACATGAGCTACTTTGAAAGTACTAAGAGGATTCTTACATATGTTAAAGGTACTACTAACTATGGCTTACAGTATGAAAAAATGTATTCGTTGGATCTTGTTGGTTATATAGACTCATATTAGGATGGTGAAATCACATATCGCATATCCACATATGGAAATTTTCTCTACCTTGGTCTTTGGTCCCATAGATTGGTCGAGCAAGAAGCACGCAATTATTACTCTTTCATCAACATAGGAAAAGTACACGGGTGCAATGGACATTGTTACTCATGCCATTTGGTTGCAACACATTTTGGTAGAGCTTGGTGTACTTATTCAACTTCCTATATTGATATGACATGATAATAAGAGTACACTAATTTTTTGTAGAGACCCAATTCAATGACAATAGACCAAGTACGTTGAGGTTCACATGCACTACATTTGAGAGTTGATCCATATATGAGTCATTAATATGAATTATTTACCTTCTTCTAAGTGTACTACAAATATATTCAAAATAATTTCACTTAACAAATATTCATAACTTTGCAGGCGCTCCTAGGAGTGAAGGACACAATTTCTCAATAGATAAAGTTTTTGACATAAGCACTCTTATTTTGAGGGGGAGTTTTATTCTCATTGGGTTTTCACTCTTTACCTCATTTTATTTTTTATTCTGTTGTACATGAGTACCTAATATGGATGGAAATTTCCAAGACTCATTCACTAGGATACTCATCAATTGTACTTCAAGGGGAGTGTTGAGGTACATTGCACTCAATAATTCATCATGACCTCATCGAGACCTAAAATTTTACCATAAATTGACCCTCTTACGTATGTTATTATGGGAACATATAACTACTTTTATTTCACTAACTATACATTCCTTACCATTTGGGATCATTTCCTAATTTAAACAATTTATATTTTTCATAAGTCTATTTTTAGTAGGGGATTTCCACCTAGGATGACAAGTGGCATTGATTGGACTTTTATTGGATGATGACATGGCTATTTTTAATCCATTAATTTATACTAACTCATGCTTAGGCCTTCCTAGAGTGAGTATGCACTTCCTTTCATAAATGTAGCAATTTCCACCTAACTTTTGAATGGTGTTTCCATTGATGCCGACTTCGGCCTGAACACTCTTAATATACATCATGGACTACATCAGTTGAAAATCCAAGGCAAGAATCCCTGGAAGGAAGAAAGTAAACCTTAGAATCCCTACACTTGTTGAATATTTTGAGGATGAATATCATGAAGTCGCTCTAGAGACCTTCATCAATTGATGTTCATCGTCATGTTGATTCCTACAATATATGGCACATATTGTAACTCCTCACGAATGAGGAGATATGGTCAATCAAAGATAAGTGCCCCCTTCATATGTCCAAAGTCCCCAAATACTAAGGTGATGTGGTAGCTCATTATTGTCTATGTCCAAGTAGGAATGTATTGAATAATTAAATTGAATATGTTGTGGCCAAATCAATTTAATTTCTTGGGGTTTTTAGTTCCTAGTCAAAGAAAAATACAAAAGTTTCCTCGAAAATTCAACCTACAATGAGAATTTTTGGCTCCAAATTAAATTTCAAGTTCAAAATTAATATGACTTTCCCTCCAAGTCGGCTCCAAAATAAATAAAATTTGAAATTCAAATTAGTCGGCTTCCCTCCTTTTGCATAGGTCGACCTTCCCCTATTGATGACCCCTCGTCTACTATAAAAAGTTCCTCGGATCCTCCACAAAGCACACTAATTCAACACCTAATATTCTACAATTTCATCCAAATTCTGAGGGCTAATATACTCAATCAAACCTTAAGGTGAAAGGTTGAATTTTTGAATGGTTTTGGGCTCAATATTTTGTATCTTTTGGATTATGGTTTTGTTGGGGTTTCAAGCATCTGTGAGTCCATTCGACCTTCTTCTTAAGACCGATCCAAATGAATTTTTTTGGTTTATCCAAGAAAGTTTTAGAAGGAGGTCTAAGGAATTTATAGGCATGCATTTATGGGGTAATCTTTACGTCATTTTGTACAACCCTGCTTTTGATCTAGGTTTTTCTAGGCATTCTGAACCAAAGGCTCTTCATCCCTCTTAGGGAAAACATCAAAGATGCCTTTTTGAAGATAAATATAAGGACTATTTTTAGAGAAGTCTTGGAACCTATAGAAGGACTACTCGGCCTCCTATCTAGATAATTTTTTATTTTTATTTTTTTTTGGGAAACAATTGATCTATCTTTGAGGCTTTTCTAATGCAAATTCGATGGAAACTTTGAGGCACTTCACACTATTTCTGAGGAATTTTTCTCTGACATATAATACAACCATTCCATGCCAAACTTCGCTGGCTCCACAAGCTACTCGCTAAGGGTTGTTTAATGCAGTTTCTGGATACATGTTTTCTTTAAAAAGTGACAATTATGAGGCTTGCACAACATTGTACTAAGTCTACTTCTCTGTGCAAAGAGCACAAAATTTTGGCATACATTGTACACATTTTAGGTCTAGAGCATATCATTTTGAACTTATATATGTTTTTATGTGCTTCAGAGAGAGATTATTAAGCTCTATTGAGGTCACGTTTGTACATGACAATACCTATTCAAAATTTGGAATAGGATGTGCCAAATCTATTTTCATATGAGAATTCAAACAATAAAATTTGTGGATTCTTCCTCAGCAAGGGTTTCATCACAATAGACTAAGCTTGCTTGAAGATGTATGAAGAATATTCTCATCATCTTCCCAAGTAGAGTTCAGTCCATTTACTAAGGTAACTTGACATATCTATGAGGTCTAATTAGACCCACTCTATAGTAGTTTATGTGGATTGAGGTAAGGTGCCATTCGGATTTTAGGTATACTTGTGGTGGAATATATGTGGAGTTATAAAGCCATTTTTGTTGGGAGTTTCAACCAAGCATCACTTGACTCATTTTTGTATTCACATAAATCATGGGTTGCAGACATTAAGGGTTGACTATAAAGGTTGGTATCTAATGTATCTGAAGTTTCTTGCCTGAGATCCACCACACTATGTATTTAATTGTGAAAAAGGAAACTATAATGTTTGGCCATTGTAGTTATTGATCAATTTTATACCTCTATGTAAAGAGGCTTCTTCTACAAATATGGAAATTAAGTATGGTAGATCAGTGATATCATAAGGTAATTTCAGTAAGTCATTATATGTTGTGACTAGGTGCTTCAAATAACCCTCATATGAAGTGTGGAAATTTGATGACTGTCTTTAAAGATGCCTGGAAAAATATTTGAGGTAAGCTTGTTGAGTGGTATATTTCATATTGATATTGAATTTTTTGAAGTTATAACTTTAAGGCACAAATTTGATCTCAAAAGTATACATATGATAATCATAATATATTTTCAATTCTCCTAACACTGGTGACATCACAAAACTCCTAGTTTGTATACCAATTTATTTGCATGAACAATGATCAACTTCTGAGAGCATAACAATTTCATCAGTAATATCCATAAAGAGGGGGTATCATCCTCAGTAGTTGATAAGGCATCAATGTGTGCTTGACAAAACAATAGAGGTATAATAAACAGGTTTATTGATATAGTGTTTTCGGTGCTTTCTTGAACCAGGACTACATGGTTGGATGTTTGATGATATGAATAGAATCTCTAGGGTTTGATAATATTACTACATATTGATGCAGCTTGAGTAGTGGTGTTATGTATGTGGACTGAATCAAGTACATTTCTAGGGTTTTTCATGAGCAAAAAGGTTTATGATGCAAATATCTATTAAGGAGAGATGTTATGCATAGGCTGATGAATGTGTGAGGGAATTACTGAAAGGATAGGGTACTTGAATAATATGGATAATAATGAATATTTCAAATATTAGTAGTGAATTGGTTATTGATATAAGTTTCTATTGATATACATATTAAGAAAAAGAAACAGAGATTATATTGCAACCCATTTTGTATTGATATCGAGCATAGGTGGATCCAGTCTAAAAATTATGAAACATGGTTTGCCATGGTGAGTTGAAGGTTGGAGCCTTCAGGGAAAGTGGCATCTTTCTGAGTAGGGTGGTAGGGTGGTACAAGAAACAGAGTGGAGTCTCCTTCAGGTCAGAGCCTAAATACACTTCAGGGCATTAGGGTGGTGTTAGGGAAAGTTGGAGCCTACACAGGGAATTAGAGTGTCCTTCTAGTTGGATATGGTAAACCAAGGTGTCAGAGAATCCTTTCAATTGGATTTGATAAAACCAGAGCACTGGAGTATCCTTTTAATTGGAGTTGATAAAAACAAAGCATTGGAGCATCCTTCCAGTTGGAGCTGGTAAATCAAGGGGTTGGAGCCTCCTTCAATTAATGTTGTAAATCTTGGAATTTGGAGCTTCCTAACTAATGTAAATTTGATTCTCATTAAGACGTGTTCAATGATTTTTATCCCGGAAGGGTTTCTACTTAAACATATATTGTATAATGTCTTGATGTTGTGCATTGTTGAATGGTGTTGTTTATTGTTCATGTGATGTCATGTTAAATTAGTGTTAATTTTAATTTAATTCTCTGAAGATCAAAATTAATTAACTATTAAGAAGGAAATATTGATTCACCCCCCTCTCACTGTTTCCAACAATTGGTATTAGAGCAGGTTCCTTCAGTTGCATATTAATAGTTGGAAGGCATATATTAGAGTGCAGAGATGGGAAAGTCAAAGAAGAAAGCCATAAAACATTCAAAAGAAATAAAGGAAGTCTCCAGTGTTGTAGTTAATAAAGTGAAGCAAGTTGGTCCACTAGATCCTGAATTTAATGAAGCCAAATATGAAATATGGGAATCTAGAATGAAATTCCATTTGTAAGCTCAAGGATATGATATATGGAATTTTTTGTTTCTGGATACACATCTACTGACGACTCTAGAAGGTATAATAAAAAAGTCATGAATGCCATTTTCAGTGCTCTGATAGACCCTATAAAAGCCAAACTTGATAAAAGCTCATCAACCAAAATTCTTTGGAAGAAGCTCCATGATCTCTACTCAAAGAAGCATTCAGGTCAAGATGGAAATAATGATTATGATCATGATTCAGATGAAGCAGATGAGGAAGAAGAAGCAGTAGTAGATTTGGAAGCATAATTTATCAGTGCCTTATGTGTTCTTAATAAATCAGAAAGAAAAACTAGGTGCTTAAAGAAGAATTTTACCTTCTAATACTTCAGGTACATGAAGTTGAAAAGAAAGAGAAAAAAATGACAATCCAATTAGATGAATCTGGTTAGACATACGTAGTTGAAGCTAGTAAAAAACAAAAAAAAATGGATGCATCTTTAGTAGAAATAAACACGCTCAAAAAGGAAAATGAAAGGCAAAAGGAACAAATGAAAGATCTTAACAAAGTGATAGAAATGGTTACTCTTCTAAAACTACAAGTGAAGGAGGCAAAAGAAAGAAGAAAGTCCTTGAAAAGTCAGTTTTAGGAAGATATTTCTCAAAAGAAAAAATAAATTGATGCTACCTTAACTAAAATGGACAAGCTCAGGAAGGAGAAATTTCTGGATGACGAAGGGAAGAATAATGTCATTGCTTAGTTGAAGATGAAGCCAAAAGAAGTAGGTGAAGCTCCATGCGATGAAGGATCAAGCTCCAAATCCCCGCAGAACAATATTAATCAGAAGCCTGATAGTAAGCTCCCTCTAAGGCCAAATATGAATGAAGGAAAAAGGAAGATTACAGCTCCAAGAAATAATGCAGAGGGTTTTATAGACAAGGATCAACAAAATTTTGTACCTCCTCGAAGAAAATGTTTACAAAAGATCTTTAAGACATGACAAGTCATCCATGTACCCTAGCTTGTTTAATGGTTATTACTTATCATGTTCTAACTTTGGGCATATGGCTAGGGATTTTCGAATGTATGATAGGGATGGTTATCAAGGTCACCATCAAAACCCTCGAAGCAAGTTTGCAGGAACACAGAACATATTTCAAAATGACTTTGCCAACAAAAAGTATATGTCATTTTCTCCATCATTCAGGTTCAACATTGAATGTTACAAATGTCATAAGTATGGCATATAGCTTCGGATTGCAAATATAAGATAAAGGAGAACTCTAGTGTCAGGTACAAAAATATTTAGAGAAGAAATCAAAAGCAAGAGGAAAATGTAAAGGAATAATTCCCAGTGGGTATGCTCTTAGGTTTTGTAAAGTAAAAAGATCATGATAAATTCATCAAGGGGAAGGAGGATAATCCAATTGTAGAGCTAGTTCATACATGATTCTAAAGAATCCAACATGATGAATCCAAGTCCTATGAATTCTGAAGAGGAGGGGGGGGTATACGTAGTAGCAATTCCATATTTGAAGATTTATCCTTTGGAAATTTGGTTGATGGAAAATGTGAAGAATTCAATAACTTTGGAAAGAAATTCATGTAAAATTTTTAAAAATGACTCATTATATTGACAAGTAGAACCAGTGGTGAAAGGAATAGCATGTCAGAGGAAGAGAAGCATTCAAATAAAGGAAGGCATTGTTTCAACACATTTTGTCACACTTAGTCAAAATGCCCCAACATGGATCTCTTGTCATCCGTTACACTCTGCATTAATCCCCTGCAAGGCCAAAATCAAAACTATTTTCCAAAGTTATAAGAATCATGGATTACATTGGCTCAAAACCCTAATTTAAGACTCCATCGCACTTATCTTCATGACAATCTATGATGGTGTATGTTGCATACATGCAACCCGCGGTGGTTAGCACAGGTTGCCTTTACTAAAAAGTTCGATGACACCTAAAAATGATGAGAAATAAAACAGAATTTCAAAGCTTCCTTCTATAGAAGCTTTGGGAGATGATTCATCCATTTTCTATTGAATATGATCTTAAATTACTACTAACGAGGCTTTATCCCTTATCTCATGGAAATTACCTCCTTTCAAAGTGGATTTAGCCCTAGTATGGTGCATCTAAAACTTCCTCATTTTCCTTATAAAAGAAGCACCTACTATAGAGTATGGTTTGGATTTTGGAGACTCTAATTATGCCCTTATGTTGTCAGTTTGATTTTGGAGGTCCATAATCTATCCTTATGCATTTGTGAGATTGAAGGTTTTATCATTATGGAAAAGAGAGGACGAGAAGGTTGGGAGAGATTTGAAACATCAAGACCTCAACAAGGGTTGTAATATTTCTCTGTTATCATTAATAAAAATTGGATTTTTTTTCCCATACATCATGTATTTTATTATCCGTATGTATAATAAGGTTCCTTGATCTCTTATTTAGAGTTATTTGAATATATCATGTTGTATATTTTGATCTCTTTGCTTGTCTTGGCTAATTTGGAAGTTCTTCTTTTGGGAGTTAAAGTTGAAGCTGGAGTGAGCGGGTGAAGAGAAGAAGGAAACTTACACTGAACACTAGGTAGGTCTTCTTCTTATATTTTAAATATGTCTAGGGAAATATAGATTAGTTTGTTTGGTTGTTTCTAGGTTAAGCCACAGAACCTAGGGAGATTTCTTTTGTCCGCAAAAGGGGTTTGTCTAGAAAATGAGAATATTGCAAGAAGACAAAGAAAGGCATTTTGTCAGGGGGAGTAACCCTTTTCCATTGATTTAAAAGGGAGAAAGAAACTAGGAAAGGAAGATTAGAGTCAAGGGGATAAATTATCATGGGGTAGTATGTGTTTCCATCAATGGAAAAGGGGGATATTGTTGAATGGTGTTGTCATTGATGCCAACATCTGCTCTTAAACGCTCTTAATATATGTCATGGATTACATTAGTTGGAAACTCCAATAGGCAAGAATCCCTGGAAGGAATAAATTAAACCCTAGAATCCCAACACTTGTTGAAGTTTTTGAGGATGAAAATTAGTGAAGTTGCAATGGAAACCTTCATTAATTGACACTCTCCATAACTCATAATGATTGAGTTGATATGGTAAATCAAAGATAAGTGCCCCATTCATATGGTTAAAGTCCCAAAATTCTAAGGTGATGTGGCAACTCATCATTGGATATCTCTAAGGAGGCCTTCATTGAAGAATTGAATTGAATATATTGTGGTCAAATCAATTTAATTGCTTAGGGTTTTTGGCTCCTAGTCAGAGAAAAATAAAAAATTTCCCTCACAAATCACGGGGGCTTCACTAGGGGAGAAATACCATACCACGTGGGTTCATATTGGGGAATATATATTGGGGAAAATTTGACTTAATATATTGGGGGATATATAGGGGGTAAAGGGTTTTTATATTGGCCGGTATAAAAAATGGAGCTCAAATTTAGTGAAAAAATATAAATGGGTATAAAAAATGTTATTGAAAAAATGGATACCAACAATATCTAGTGAAAGTAGGGGTTTTTTAAATTAGGGAGGTGTATTGGGTTCATATTGGTAGGGGGTTAAATAATGTAGTTTTTAGAGGTATTTTCCAATATGTAGTCAAATTAGGGGTATTGTTTAGTATGCCATGAAACCAGGTGATATGTCAGAGCTTCATTTAGTGAAGCCCCTATGTTATAAAGTTGGCCTACAATGATAATTTTTGGCTCCAAAATTAAATTTCAAATTCAAAATTAATATGAATTTCCCTCCAAGTCAACTCCAAAATAAACAAAATTTGAAATTCAAATTAGGTCGGCTTCCCTCATTTTGCACAAGTCGTCATGCCCCTATTGATGACCCCTTCTCTACTATAAAAAGTAACTTGGATCCTCCACAAAGCACAACAATTCAATGCCTAAACTTCTGCAATTTCATCCAAGTTCTGAGTGAAAATATAGGCAAGAAAATATGAAGGTGAAAGGTCAAAGTTTTGAAGGCTTTTGGGCTCAATATTTTGTATCTTTTGGATTATGGTTTTTGTTTGAGTTTCAAGCATCTCTAAAGCCATTTTTCCTTCTTCTTGAGACTGATCTAGATGAAATTTAGTGGTTGCTCTGAGGCAATGTTGGAAGGACGCATGTGGAATTTCTAGGCATTCAATTATAGGCTAATTTTTACATCTTTTTGTACAAGCCTACTCTTGATCTAGGTTTTTCTAGGAATTCTAATATGAAAGGCTCTTTAGCCCTCTTAGGGCACAAATTAGAGATGTTTTTCTAAATTCAAATCTAACGATTATTTGTAGAGAAGTTTTGGCACCTATGGAAGGACTACTTAACCTCCTATATAGACCATTATGAAGCCTTTTGTTGGGAAAAAATTGGTCTATATCTAAAGTTTTTCTAATACACATTAATTGGACACTCAGACACTTCACACTGGTTTTGAGGGTTTTTTTCTCTGATGTCTAATGCAACCATTTTGTGGAAAACTTTGTTGGTTACCTGGAATACTCCCTGATTTTTTTTTAAGGAAATTTATGGACATATTTTTTCATTAAAAAGTGACTTTTTTTAGGCTCACACAACATTGTACTAGGGATCCTTCTCTTTGTAAAGGGAAAAAAACATTGGCATACATTGTATGCATTTTAGGTATGGAGTAGATCATTTGGAACCCTTATCTATTTTGAAGTCCTTCAAAGAGAGTTTATAAAGCTCTGTTGAGGTTGCATTTGTAGAGGATGAGACCTATTCAAAATCTACAATAGGACATGTCAGTTATGAGGTCATCCGAGAATTGAAACAATGAATTTTGTAAATTTTTATTTAGTAAGGGTTTCATCACAATAGACCTAAGTTTGATTGAAGTTGTCTAAAGAATATTCTCATCATCTTCCAAGGTAGATTTTGGTCCATTTACAAAGGTAAATTAGAATCCCTATGAGACCTAATTATACCTACTCTATAGTAGTTTTTGTGGATTGAGGTAAGGTCACATTCAGATTTGAGGTATACTTGTGGTGGAATATTTATATAGTTCTAAATCCATTGTTGTTGGGAGTTTCAGCCATGCATCACTTGACTCATTTTTGTATTCACATCAATCTAGGGTTGCAGTCATTGGGGGTTGACTATAAAGATCAATATCTAATCTATATGAAGAATCTTACTTGATATCCGTTACACTATGGATTTAATTGTGAACAAGGCTACTATAATGTTTGGCCATTGTATTTACTGATCATTTCCAGACCTCTTTGTAAAGAGGCTTCTTCTACAATAATAGAAATTAAGTATAACGGATCAGTGATATGATAAGGACATTTCAATAAGTCATTATATGTTTTGATTAGGTGCTTTAGATAACCCTCATTTGAAGTGTGCCAATTCATTCATTGTATTTGAAGATGTCTAGAAAAATATTTGAGATAAGCTTAGTGAGTGGTCTATTTCAAATTGAGATTAAAAGTTATGAAGGCAGAACTCTAAGACACAACTCAGATCTCAAAAGTCTATTGAAAATGTAGCTAGGAATGGCTTCTTTGACTTATGCCTTAGTCAAACATTCCAATTCAAATTCAATCTCATGGTTGCTTGAGTTAGTTTTTAGTTAACATGTGTGATGTGGCCTATCACTAATTTATTGTCAGTTAATTTGAGTTAGATGGCATATAATGAGTTGTGGACCAGTTGATGGATAAAATAAGCTATCTAGTGGGCTTAACTCTAGTGTATGTCAGTTAAATTATCTCTAGCTCTAGAATAGAGATAAACATGAGTTTATTTGAGTACTTGACTTTGTTTTAACTCAACTTACTCTTATTTTACTGCAACAAATGTTATTTTTAGCCCTAGTAGGTCATGCAATTCAAATTTCCTATTGATATTGAATGAAGGCACAAATTGTATTTATTATGGTACACAGGTTTTTTGTGTGCAGATCTTGAGAAGAAAGCAGAGCAATTCTATTGGTAATTGCACAAAGAAATAGGATGATTTCCTATTTTTTAGGGGCATAATTGCACTAGGAAATATGAGCTCCTAACAAGCCTTATTTTCCTAAGTGTTGGGAAAGTATTGTACAGAGTTGATCGATATTGCAGGGAGCTTTAGGCTTGAAGAAAATTCCAAGAAATAGATCAAATTTCTCAATTGATTAATACAAGAAAGAAGTGGTTTTTCCTAGTTGGGTTCCCCATATATATTGTGTGTTGTATGTGGATTGTTTTTCTATTCATTTTTTTCTTTCTGCAAATTTTGGTAGTGAAATCTTGTGTCTTTTTTTATCAATTTTCTCTCATTAACAACTCCAAGGTTTCAAGTATTTTCTACATGGTATCAGAGCATAAAACAAGATAGATATGCATTGGAGAGAATATCAATTGGTGCACTGGGAAATATAAACGTGCAGGAATCATGTCATCCTATGGCTTGAGGACAAAGCATGCACTAGAAGGGACTTCAAGTTTTTGTGCATGGAAGGAAAAAATGGAGGTTGTGGTAGATGATAATGGGGTTTTGGAATACATCAAGACTGATATTCCTAAACTTTTTGCATCATATGCACAAAAAATGGCTCAATGGAAGAAGGACACTACTAAAACTAGGAGGATGATCCTAGAAGGAGTCAGAGACCATTGTGTTCCAAATTTGCATGGGAAGGAAACTAAATTCCAGATATGGAAGGCCTTTATTGATCTGTTTGAAAAGCGAATATGATGCTAGAAAACTTTCTTTGAAGAACAAATTCAGGGACATTCAAATGGGAAAGGATGATCTCATTGTTACATATCTATCCAGGTTTTCTCAACTAAGGGATGAACTTGGAGGTGTTGGAGAGACATTTCCACCAACAGATCTTGTGAGACTTTCTCTTCTTAGGATTCACAAGTCTTCGCATAGTTTCTAGGATGCATTGAATGGCAGAGATAAGCTCCTTGATTGGGAGATACTGTGGTCAGATCTTATGCAGGAAGAGCTAAGGAGTAACACAAGGGATGGAGTCTCATCTGGGATAAAAGATAAGGAGAAATTTGCTTTAGCTTGCAAAGGGAAGAAATCCTAAGGGTAATAAGGCCCAAGGTAAGAATAAATCTATTCATAATGGAGGCAATAAAAAGAATCTTAGTAATATCAAGTGTTTTCATTGTCATGAGTTTGAATATTGTGCTACAAATTGTCTAAACAAGAAATCTAGTAAGCATGATGTAGCAGCAACAGGAGGAGAAGCACTCTCTTCTAAATTTGAAATGGATTTCTCTTTGATAGCTTGCATGCCAAGCTCAGTTCGAGGTAGTGTGTGGTACATTGACTCCTGGGATTCATTCCACATGATAAGGAATAAAGAATCCTTTAGTAGTTTGGAGGAGCAATCCATGCAATTCTATATCTATCTTAGAGATGATGGCACATACATGACCAAAGGAGTTGGGTACAATAATATTTAAGAGGGAGTCTGGTTCCCTTGTCCATCTCAAGAATGTGATGTATATTCCATAATTGAAGAAAAGCATTGTCCTAATAGCAACCATTGAATACAAATGGTATGATGTTGTATTCAATAAAGGGAAGGCCTACCTCAACCATTCTACTTCAGGACAAGTCAAGCAAATTGGGGTCATGATCGAGAACCCCTACAAATTGGAGGTTGATGCATGTGAAACCTTAAGTAGTAAGGCAAATATTTCTCAGAGTATAGATGTGGTGGTCGAGTGAGAGCAAGATAGAGCTCTCAAGGTGGAGCCTCAACTAGTATCTCAGCTTCAGTCTAAGATAGTTGGAAGTTGGGCTGAATAGCAGGATGATGATGAGGACCATATGTTAAGGTGAGTGGAGGTAGACACTCAGTCAGAGACTTCCACTATAGGGAAAGTTTAAGCCAAGTGGGCAGAGGATTTGGTTAAGGGAGCATAGAAGAGAGTTGAGTCTCCCATCACCAAGAAGCAGACCTAGATACATAGGGTACATGGCTCTTTCTAGTTCAAAGGGAGAAACTGCAGTAGTATTGAACTTGGTATAGCTAAATACAGATCCAAGTTGATGAGGTTCTTCCAAGAATCCCTTCCTCACTAAGAGGGAGTGTTGAAAATGTAGCTATGAATGGATTTTTGAATTGTGCTTTAGTCAAATATGCCAATTCGAATTCAACCTCATAGTTGCTTGAGTTAGTTTTCAGTTAACATGTATGATGTGGCCTACCACTGAGTTATTGTCAGTTAATTCAAGTTATATGGAATACAATGAGTTTTGGACTAGTTGATAGCTAAAATTAGCCATCTAGTGGATTTAACTCTAAGGTTTGTTAGTTAACTGATCTCTAGTTCTAGAATAGAGATAAACATGATTTTAGTTGATTAGTTGATTTTTTTAACTCAACTTACTCTCAATTAACTGCAACAACTATTATTTTTAGCCCTAGTAGGTCATGCAATTTGAATTTCCTATTAAGATTGAATGAATGAACAAATTGTATTTATTATGATACATAGTTTCTTGTGTGCATAGCTTGAGAAGAAAGAATAGAAATTATCTTGGGAATTGTGCAAGGAAATAAGAGAAATTCCTATTTTTAGGGGCAAAATTGCGTTAGGAAATAAGAGCTCCTAGTAGGCCTTATTTTCCTAAGTGTTGGGAAATTCTTGTAGAGATTTGATCAGTATTGCAGGGAGCTTTAGGATTGAAGCATATTCTATGTAATATATTATATTTCTCAGTTGATTAATATAAATTAACATGGGTTTTTCCCAGTTGGGTTCTTGTTGAAGGCTGAAAGGTGGTTGCCTCAACATTGGGGATTCCACTCGGTTTGGAGCTTAAAGCAACTCCTTTTCCGTTGAAATGGTGGGTCCGACTAGGGATATAGGGACCAGTTTCCCGTATAAAGAGAGTTTATATGAATAGCAAAAAGGAATAGAATCAACACAAGCGGGGTGATTTATTTCTAATGATAACATTAATTAAAACTAAATATAACTACCTCCTGGGATCAGACTCTTTTATATGATTATAGAGAAAGGTTTCAAAAGCATGAAACAATATAGATCATTTCATACTTAATGAATATAAGCGCATGTAAGAAACTAAATCAATTTAATCAATTTAGTTGATGAAGAACATCAATCTCATAAATGAATTCTTAGTTTCACATATAACAGCATATTATTTAGTATATTATATCAATAGTAATAAGAACATATTTCACTTCAATGCTTATTAGAAAGAAACAAGTAGAGAGAAATAAGTTTTCTATAAATCTCATAAACATAAAAAAAATTAATACACAAATGTTAGGTCCCTATATTACTAGTATAGTCCCTTATTGTTGTTATTGTAACCCCCTTATTGTTATTATTGTACCCCTGTAACCCCCATATTGTTATTATTGTGCCCTTGAGGCTATTGTATTGTTAGGTGTTCAAGGATTTATTCTTGACACTGTGATTACATTGTGGCCCCATGGTCTCATATATAGAAAGGAGGTTTTGTAATTTGTATCATCCAAGAATTTTTCATTCATGTAATGTATTGGAGGTTGCCCCCTCGAAGTGGCTTATTTATAAGGCATTGATATCTCTTTTCTTCTATTTTTGGAGCTGGTTTCACAACATTTTGTATCAGAGCTTCGGATTCTAGGGTTTCGCTGCTCCAAACAGGTCGTCGTGGAATGTTCGCTATAAATTTTTTTCTACGAAGGTTCAGACATTGAAATTTTTAGAGTGCGAAGCCGAAATCTTGAGGAACATCGTCACAAAATTTCAAAGCTTTGTTCGCAATATTTTCGGAGATATGATCTATGGAAGTTAGGTCTTTTTGCAGGCTCGTGAATTTCACTTAAAAAGGTCATCGTGGTATTTTCACTATAAATTTTTTTTCTACGAAGGTTCAGAAGCTGAAATTTTTAGAGCGCGAAACTGAAATCCTGAGGAACATCATCGCAAAATATCAGAGCTTGGTTCGCCATATTTTTGGATGTATGATCTGTGGAAGTTAGGTCTTTTTCAGGCTCCCGAATTTCATCTCAAAGAGGTGATTGTGGGAAAAGATTCATAAATCTCTCTCTAAGCATCAGATTGGAATTTTGTAAAAAGTGACTGGAATTGCACGGAATTTAGTTTTTTGTCTATAAATTTCAGAGCCAATGGAGCAAACAGTGACACGTGGTAATTCATACAAGTTCACTCTACGGAACCAGTCCATAATTAGGTCATTGTGGGATATTGGACATAACTTTGTCTTGAAGAATCCAAATCAATTCAGACCTATGGCATTTGAAAGAAGCTTCATAGGAATACTACAAGGCCAAATTTTAGATATTGAGGATCTGCAAGTATATAGATAAGTTAATTTCAATATCGAGCTCCTCAAAAGCAAGTAAAAGGTGTGTATTTTTTTTTTCCGAATTGCATAAGTCTTGTTTGAAGAATCAATTTGAATTGATTCCAAGGGCATATTGTAGAATAGATATGAATATTGGATTCTAAAATGGCCTCTAAAAATAATTCAACACCCATTAAGCCTTTAGAAGGCTCTACTATGACTCATGAAGACGAAGAATGGCAACATGACATATCAAAATTACAAGAGCAAGTGCAACAAATTTCTCTCTCGCAAAGAGCAACAAAAAATGACATGGAATTTTTGAAGAAAGGCGTGGAAACTAAGATGGATGGTTTGAAGAAAGGCGTGGAATCTAAGATGGATGGTTTGAAGAATGGCATGGAAGCTAAGATGGATGGCATGGAAGTTGGCATGGAATCTAAGATGGATGACATGGAAGCTAAGATGGAAAACATGAAGAATGATCTAAAAGCAGACATGGAAGGTTTGACAAAGTTGATACAAGAAATGTTTCCTAATGGTGAAAAGATAGTAGAGGAAACTCATGATGAGAACAAAATAATTGTTAATCGTGATTTCATAAACTCTAATGTTGGAGGGAAGAACCACCATATTCCAAAAATGGATATGAGGAAGTTTAATGGAAAGGATATTGTAACATGGATACTACAGATGGAGCAATATTTTGATCTCAATAATGTGCAAAACACACAAAAGGTATGCATTCCAACTTTACATTTAGAAAAAAATACATTTGTATGGTATCGATGGCTTTTCTCCCATAAAAAAATTGTCACTTGGTCATTTTTTACGGAGGAAATGATAGCACATTATGAGGATACAAAAAGAAACACTTTCTTTAGCCAATTGATAAATCTCAAACAAAAGTGTTCAGTGGGGGAGCACATAAGGGTAACCGATATTTCAGAGGAACATAGGATTGATCTCTTCATAGGTACTTTAAAGAATAACATCCAACATGAAATTCGCGTTTTGGAACGTGATTCATTAGAGAAGGCATTCAGGTTGGCAAGAAAAATTGAATGTAAAATTATGGCGACAAGAAAGCCTACCACTCACTTCTATAAAGATGTAAGTGTTGCTACTCCTATATTTCCACAACCCACAAGGTTGACACCACAACAATTGGAAGAAAAAATATCAAAAGGGCTTTGCTACGGTTGTGATAGCAAATACACTAAAGGTCATAAGTGTGCTGAGAAGAAATTATTTTACATAGATTGTGAAGAGGAAGAAGAAAATGAACAAGAAGAGGATATACACCAGGAACCAGCCCTAGAAGAGGAAGAAATGAATCCGACCATATCGTGTAATGCACTGGCAGGAATTACCACTCCTCAAACTCTCGAGATAGAAGGACAAATCAAGAAGAAAAAGGTAATAGTGTTGATTGATTCAGGTAGCACCCATAATTTTATTCATTGTAAGGTAGCCAAGGAATTAAATTGTTTCCTATACCCAGCACCAGAATGTCAAGTGATGGTTGCAAATGGAGGAACTATAAATTGCTCTGGAAAATGGCATAATATCAAGCTAACCATGGGGGAATATGTATTGAATAGTCCAATGCTTTCCATTCCTATGGGAGGTGTTGATGTTGTACTAGGAGTACAATGGTTACAATCTTTGGGGATGGTAACTTTTAATTTTCAAGAACTTTTCTTGAAATTTTTTTCAGAAGGAAAGGAAGTCGAATTACGGGGTATTGAAGGGAAGCCGGGAAGGATAATAAGCTCTAATGTCATGACAAAGCTTCTAAAGAAAGAACAACGAGGCGTAATTACACAATTATGCTCACTAGAAGTTCCAACATCAAAATCATCTATTCCTGCAGATCTCTAGCAAGTCTTGGACAATCATTCCAAGGTGTTTGAAACTCCCAAAGGACTCCCACCTATTCGTGATCATGATCATGCTATTCATTTGATTCCAGGAAGTGTTCCTCCAAACATCAGGCCTTATAGATATCCTTACTTCCAAAAGAGCGAAATTGAACGTATGATTGCGGAAATGTTAGAGGCGGGTATAATTCAACCCAGTCAAAGTTCTTTCTCTGCTCCTGTAGTATTGGTACACAAGAAGGATGGATCATGGCGAATGTGTCCAGATTATAGGGAGCTCAATAAGCTTACCATTAAAGACAAATTTCCCATTCCTGTGATTGATGAATTATTGGATGAATTACATGGAGCAATTTATTTTACCAAGTTGGATCTTCGTTCGGGATATCATCAAATTAGAATGAAGACTGAAGATATTCCAAAAACAGCATTTCGAACTCATGAGGGTCATTATGAATTTTTGGCCATGCCTTTTGGCCTTACCAATGCACCTTCTACATTTCAAGGGTTGATGAATTCCATTTTCAAACCCTTCCTTAGAAAATTTGTGCTAGTATTTTTTGATGATATACTAATCTACAACAAGTCTTGGAAAGATCATGTTCAACATGTTGACAAGGTGTTCAAACTATTGCAGGAGAAACAATTATATGCAAAAACATCCAAATGTTTCATTGGAGTAAAAGAGGTGGAATATCTGGGTCATATTGTGTCTCACGAGGGTGTTTGGGTACTCAATTAGCTCATAGCTCATCTTATCATCCTTAATCTGATGGTCAAACTGAGATAGTAAATAAATGTTTGGAAGGATATCTTCGTTGTTTTGTATCTGATAAACAAACACAATGGTTCAAGTTGTTACCTCTCACTGAATAGTGGTATAACACTTCCTTCTATACTGCAACAAAAATGACCCCATTTATGGAACTTTATGGATATCATCCACATTCCATCACATCATCTTTAAGAGAAAATTCGAAGGTTCAAGCAGTGGAAGATCACATCAAGCATCAACAAGAAGTTCTCCAACTCTTAAAGGATCACCTGAATTTGGCACAAAATCGAATGAAACAACAGGCAGATCAACATCGCAGCGAGAGAAGTTTTGATGTAGGAGACTAGGTATTTTTACGGCTACAACCATACAAACAAATTTCCCTCAAGCAAGATAAGAAGGATAATAAATTATCGCCAAAGTACTGTGGTCCCTACAAGGTGTTGTAAAATATTGGTACTATGGCATACAAATTGGAGCTTCCTGCTTCTTCACGAGTGCATCCATTTTTCCATGTTTCATGCTTAAAGAAGGTTACAGGTGAAAATCTTCCAGTTCAAACAATATTGCCAGAACTTGATGAGGAAGGAAAAATCATATTGAAACCTAAAGCGGTCACGGAAACAAGAACTCGACAGCTACGGAATCGATCAATTTTAGAGTATCTCATAAAGTGGAAGAACTTACCCACTGAAGATTCTACATGGGAGGATGAAACTTTTATACAGAAGCACCCATAGCTACTCAAGCATTGAGGACAACACTTTTTTGAAGGAGAGGGGCATGTTAGGTCCTTATATTACTAGTATAGTCCCTTATTGTTGTTATTGTAACCCCCTTATTGTTATTATTGTACCCCTGTAACCCCCATATTTTTATTATTGTGCCCTTAAATTATTATTGTTAGGTCAGCTAGGATTACATTGTGGCCCCATGGTCTCCTATATATAGAAAGGAGGTTTTGTAATTTGTATCATCCAAGAATTGTTCATTCATGTAATGTATTGGAGGTTTCCCCCTCGAAGTGGCTTATTTCTAAGGCATTGATATCTCTTTTCTTCTATTTTTGGAGCTGGTTTCACAACAACAAATAATAGTACCCACTGCATCATAACTTTAGATATGAAAAAGATAGCTTTAGGGTTCATATTTCCAATTAGATAACTTTTGTTCCAACAATAGTGCAAGTTCCAAAAGCAGTCTTCTCAAAATTCTGGATCCCTTTCTAAATGCATGAAAGGGGTTTAAATACTAATTATTATTACAAAAATAGAAGACTTGTGAAACAAGTATCTAAAACTATATATCTAAAAACTAGGAAAATAAATTGCATCAGTTGGAACAAACTCATGACTAGTTCCCAGATTCATTCTCTAACTGATCCTTGAGCTGGCATGATTTCACCATACGTTTGAGCTGGGGGGGATGAATTGGTTGCATTCGCATCTGCCCCGTGAAAACTACATCCTTTAATGTTGGAAGAAGTTGATCTACTGCGTTGGAGAGACACTTCAACATTAGCCATTGGCTATGAGGTTTAATCAACAAGTACCAGTAACTTTCCATATTTTATTTTGCCAGGCTTTGAATGTCAAGACCTTTTCTTCTAGATGTTTCTTGCCAAGATTTCCTTAGGAATTTGATATCTTGGAAAGTTTCTTTTGGACAATCTTGAATTAGGTTGGCTTGCAAAAGATAATATTTTATGTATTCAGAAATGATGTAAGATAGATTCTTAGCTCTGATAATAGCTAATTCAGCACTTTTCATTTTGATGTCCTAGTCTCCAAATACTATGTCTTTCATTGATTCTTCAAGACGAGGGAGATCGGACGCTCTACCCTATGCAATGTCTTGTCAATCTATATACTTAGACACTTTATCATCAATCTCATCGTAATAAGTCACCAGATCAGATATTTGAGTGACTAATAGATCACTGGTTTTCACTAGCTCTTGAACTTGGCTTAGCTTGTGATAGAAAGTTGTTTGTTACTTTGACAGTAATGTCTCCAACTCTGTTGCTTCCTTCTTGATTGCATTGATTTCAGGATTTTCTTGGAACTTCTCAATTCTCTGTTGTAACTGATGAATCAGTTGATCCTTTTCTTTAAGCTCGCTCCCGATTTTGAGTTTAAGACCCTCAAACTCTTGTTGAAGAGTAATGATATTCAATTGCAGCTCCTGCTCAATCTTTTTCTTTTCATTCAATAAAACTTACTCCATTTGAGAAATTTTCTAGTCCTTTTCTCTAATTAATGATTGAATTTATGTTGCTTTATGAATGGTTGCATCTGCGTAAGCACCTGCAAATTGAGGCAATTCATGAAGTTCTTCCTCTAGAGCCGATTGAGTCTCTTTTCAAAGGACTTGCATTGGTGTTACATTTGGAGTTAGTTCTGGATATTTCTCCATCCTTCGTCTCTTCTTTGATCTGGTCATGAAAACTTTATGTTTTGGACTATAGAATATGTCCAATGGAGGTGCTTCCTCAATGTTGAGGTATATTTCATCAATGGGGAAAGCTGGGATGATTTCCACATCTTGGGCAGATGTAGCTCCTCTATTCTCTTCTATATCACTATTTCTTTGGCTTTCACTTTGCTCAACACCTTTTTTAGGAACCTCTGCAGTGAATGAGGTTTCTTTTATTTCTTCTTGACTTTTCAAATTATCTTTATCATTAGACATGTGCCATGCACTTGGCTCCATCGTAGAAGCTACTGAGTTTGTAGTGCCAAGAATAAGCGCAACATCTAACTGAATAGTATCATGAGTGGTCAGAATATTAGCTGTAGATAGTACTTTCTCAAACTCTTCCTAGTCTTGGGTGAGTTTGTCATCTTGCTCAATATTTGCAATTCCTGTCTCTGCAATTGGTACCTGAGATGAAGACGTTGAAACTACAATCTTTTATGTTTCTGGTGCTTGTCTTTGGAACAAATATTTTGACAGATGAGCATTTCTTTCTTCTCAATACTCTTTAAACCTTAACAGGTCTTTAGGACTAAGCCTTTCCTTCGCTATTTGTTGAACTCTGGAAAATTCGGAAATTGACTCGAACATATCATCAAACCTATCAAGCTCGCTTGGAAATGCTCGAAGCTTGACTTGATTTGTTATTTCTATAGCAACACCATAAGAATCATAATTTCTATTGGGAAAAACTAGGAATTTGAATGGTTTTAATCGATCAATTTCAAGACAGGAATGCTTGAAATTGTTTAATGCATATGAGCCACACAAAAAAGGGAAAGTTGGCCAAATGGTCTTTTTGGCATCTTTCAAGACTTTTGTCAAACTATTGCCAACTGTTTGATAGGAAATCTCTTTGGCCAATAATTTTTCTACTACGTACAAAGGTAGGACATGTTGAGGGGCATAACTTCCAAAAACACGGATGTACATAAAGTACTCCTCACCAAACCACCTACCTATATACTTAAGACTTTTATCAGCTTCAGGGGTAATTCTAGGGATTTTGACTTCAAAAATGACTTGGTAGACAGGGAGCATTATTTCATTGCAGATTTTGAAAATATAAGAGTAGTATTTTGATTCCCACAAGAAATCTAACTAGACAAAGATGGGGGTTTCTACTTCTTCGGTCCATTTCCATCCAAAGGAGGGAAATTCAGAAGAAAAACAGACTGCATCCATGATATAAGAGCTTATGTAAAAAGGAGGGGTTGTATTGGCTTTAACATTTCGATTTTCCCTAAAAGTTGTGATGAGTCTTATCAAATTATCAGAAATAATGGTTTCCCAATTTAGAATATACCCATCAGAGGCTGCTTCTATCAAGGGTGCCCAATTCTCTTTAAACTTATTAGTATTCACAGACCCAAACATGCGACACATCATTGCAGCTATTTGAGAGTAAGGACTTTTAAGAGAAGTGACTAAATACATACGCTTTTCATCACGCTTATGTTGGTTAGGGTCATTTCTCCACCCTTTGATTACTGTTGCAGGATTGTCGTTCTCTTGCATGAACTTCTGAACAAATTGTGAGTCATATTTCTTCTGAGGTTCTGGTAATTAATACATCTTCCTTAAATCTGTTGGCCTGAGGGAACCAATGAGAGTTCTGTTAGCCATCAGTAAACTTTGTTGTAGCAGATGATGGCTAAATTTGTTGTGTGAGCCTTCAAGAGATTATTTTCATAGAAAACTACTCATTCTTGAAGCCTTTTGGTGTCCTCTAACTTAAGAGTAATATTCACTGATGTTTCCTTCAAAAGAGCATTCCAAGAAGCCTACTAGTCCCAATAAAACTGTTTTGAAAGCCATTTATCCCACCATCACTCTTCATCATTTCTCCTTCACAATCATTCTCCATGTTCACCCCTTCATCTCATTTTCATTCACCCCTTAAAGGGTCATTAATCCTCATCTTATCCCTCATTTACCCTCATTTTCCCGTAAAAACCCTTTAAACCTATAAAAACCCCTTTTTATGGTTTAAACTATCCTTTTTACCCTATCGGAACCTTTAAAAAAGTCTAAAAAACCACTTTTTTAGACCTTTCCAACCTTTTTTATATATAGGCCTAAGCCCCTCAGGGCTTAAGCCCTCTGCCCCTACTTCTCATATAACCCTGCACCCATGACCAGGCACTAGCCCTCAGCCCTTTTCTTCTTAGCCCTGGTCCTCCTTTCTCCCACGGGACCACATCCCCGCCCTTTTCCCTACAGCCTCTTTCGCTTAAATTCTTTCATCTGACTTTCTCTCACAAATTCAATCTCCACCATTGATCACGGAAATCTCATGGCTCAGGCTCACTGCGGAGGCACTCGGCCCGCAAACCCGTCCGTACCATTCCGTCCCCCCGCAGTTGATCTCAGCCGTTGATCTAATCCAGATCCGACAATGCTCATTCCCTCCTCCCATTGAACCATCCCCTCGACCGCCAAACTTATTCATCCCTCTTGGAAGATCTACACTGTCGATCATGTTGATCGGATGACCCCCGCCCTTCCCCTATCATTTTACAAACCAAAACTCCCTGAAAAAATTGCGGATGTCATCCTCGTTGTCCCACCTTCCACTTTCCTCCCGCCGTCCAATCCATTCCTGCCACCTCTCCTCCACCTTTTCCTACCTCCGAGCACTTTCCTCCCTTCGTGCTCGCTTACCACCGTTGATCTGCATCCCCGCAAATCGGATGGCTGATACGCTCCAATGCCCCCTTTCCCTCGCCATGCAGCTTGGGCGCGAAATGGCCAGTTTTGCAGAAGCCACGTGTTGAGCAGTGAACCATATCACGTTCAAAACGCCCAAAATTGTTTACCCTTGTTCACGCTCAAATTCAATTTGTTAAATTGTTCTTCCTGGTTTCGACCATGGAATCCCCTCCTCCGCATAATTCTCCTCCTCTGCAATCGCTCCCGAGCCATTCCCAAGCTTCTGAATGCAGTTAAACCAAAATGCAGGGTTTTCATAACGTTTGATGTTTTATTTGCAGGTTTTAATGGCAACCAAGGTGTTAAAAGGTCCTCCCATAGCCAGACCGGTGCATTGGTTATACAGAAAAACCCTCCAGCACGATAAAGGAGCCACCTGTACAAAAAGGAAAACAAAGAAAATCAGTGAAAGTTAGAGGTTAAAGCATAAATCCGAAGATCAAAGGCTTAACCAAAAAATTAAGGATAAAGACAAAACATAGTTTGAAGACAGAAGATGATCCAGGAAGGTCTAATAAGGCCTTAAAAACACAATTAAAAGATAAATATCAGTGTTTAAAGTGCTAAAACAAGACAGACCAGTAGAAGAAAAGTCTCGAATTCCACATCTACAGAAGCTATTACTCCACCAAAGGACCAAAAGGACACCTATAGTCTGCTTTACCTCTCAAAGACACCTTGACATCCATCCTGCTGACAAAACCTCTTTAAAACTGTCATAACAGTTATTAAGTAGACATGGGGCTACAAAACCCAAAAATGACAGTTTGCTTGTCCCAGAGGTCAAACAGGGTACTTCAGACCAAGATAGCTTCAAAGGACAAGCCTCAAAGTTATTACCAGCCTGCTAGTTGGTTTCAGATTCAACTAAAAGCAGTTAAAGTGTTACAAGCAGTTATTGGTATGATTATTAAGCAGAATGGGCATTCGAATACCTCTCCCACTCTGTCTTAATTAATATTTATTACAATTTCTGTAGCACTCTTCCTCTCTCACATATATGTATTCATAGAAAACTCATTGTAAAGGGTTGGAAAATTGTTAATTGTTGAACTGTTATTGAGTAAGAGTTGCTAAGTATTTGTAATATAGTAGGCTGGGAAGAGAAGCAATGGACTGTAAAAGCTATTGGACTCAAAGTATGTAACTAGTCTTAGACATCAAATAGACAAGCATATTCACTGGATCCTGATCTAAATCATTGGTGATGTTGTTCTTATTGTAATTGTTATTCTCCTTATGTTTCCACTTTGTTCATTTTCTCTGATAAAGAGCAACAAATATAGATTAGGATTTACTTCTAAAAGTACCCTAATTCTAACTGATAAGCTTTATCTTTATGTTTTCTTCTAAATGTGTGTTTGGGAATGATTTCAATAGAGTATAACTAGTCAAGGAATGTTGGCAAGCCCATGTCTTGCTGAGTAGAACTTGAGATGTTTTTCTTGAATGATATTTTCACTGCATGCTAAGTGAAGTCATAATCAAGGAAGTTTATGGTTAGCCTTGTCCCTTGTTTAGTCTTAAATAGCTGTTTTGAATATTTCCCTTAAGAGTAAGCCAAAAGCAGGCTGGGTTAAAAGTCCTTACCTGATCTTAGGTTACTTTTTATGTTTATCTTAAATATTTTCCCTTAAGAGCATGCTAAAAGCAGGCTAGGTTAAAAGTCCTTACCTGATCTTAGACTGCCCTTTGTTTTCTTATATGTTTATATTCTCAAGAGTATGCCAAAAGAAGTCTAGGTTAAAAGTCCTTACTCGATCTTAGGTTACCCTTTGTTTTCTTATATGTTTTCCTCTTTCATCACACTTCTTAATGTTCCATACCACAAACTCAACTTAAAAATATCTTTTGATATAGATGACTTGCCCTATGGAAACCCTTGAGTATTTGTTGTGTAAGTAAACCCTTTTATGACTCCATAGCCCAATGGTTCAGTATTGTTTCTTGACCTATCTTCCCATGCTGAAATATCCTTTAATTTATTCCCTCCTTCACACTTCACATGACCTTCTCAGTTAATGATCCCCAACCAACCAACAAACAAATCCCTTGTACTTCATAACTAGCCTAATATCATATCATAAGCCTTAAATATATATCCTTTGAAAACACATATAGAGAGATCCCTCTCTAAATCCAGGAGGGCTAGATCCTAGGATTCCAAAGTGGTTCTGATGTTGCCATATCATTTGGTATGCCAATCTGCCAAATCACAAGACCCCAACATAATGGCGACTCTGCTGGGGAATTCTAAGTGAATTTACATCTTATACATCCTTAAGAGCTCATAAGACCCGCTACATCCTTAGATTGGTAGTTAATTGCTGATGGTGGACAACAACTCATCTTAAAACATTTGAAATCATCCACCTGGCGACTCCACAACTCCCAAAAGACCAAATGACTCCACTAGTAGAAGACTCTAAACTGGTTGAATAGAAACAGTGACCTATTTTCTGATTTACAAACATGATTCCAAGGATACAACGAATATATGCCCTAATGAGTAGAGATCATATCCCTGGGTTCCCACATAAGATGCCCTAGGTGATTTGGGATGATAACCTTCCTGTTTTTCAAGGTGAAAAGTTTGATGACCCATTGTTACATCTCATCAAATTTCATATACATTTATGGAAGATAAAGACTGAATGGCATGAAGACTACCTTATGAAAATGTTCATGTTAACATTAGAAGGAAAGACAAGGGATTGGTATGAATGGTTAGAACCTAAGAGCTTGTTTTCTTTAAAATATATGCACCAAGTATTTTATGAAAAATATAAAGAAAACTCTCCATCCTTATCGTGGGTTGAAAATTGTTGTGATCAATCCCAGAACTTCATACAATACCTGTTAGATATTGATAAGGATTTGGTTAATATGAATCTTGAGGATCTCTTAGCAACCATTCATGAATTTCATACCCAATACAAATATCACAAGAACCTAGATGAATCATTTGAGGAAGAGATTAATCAAGAAATAAAATAAATTACTCAAGATATCCCTGCAAGCACAAATAATGATTCATCATCCCTTTTAGCTAAGGCTCAAGAAGACATCCAGCCTCAAATTCAGTCTTCACAAGAGATAGAGAAATGTTGTACTTCTGCTCAAAGAAACACAGAAAACATCTCCTCCTTTGACAGAAGAGGAAATCAATCAGATTATCAATAAGCAGCTAGCCTCTGAAATTTGTTGCAAAACAAACACTCTTGCCCATTCACCTTATGAACTTTGTTGTAAAAATTTAGAAAGTTCCCTGGTAGATCGGAATAAAGAAAGACCTGCTGATAATCCAGTATGTTTGATTGGTGACATTACCTACATTAATTATTTTCCCAATTTTGATCTGTCTGATGATGATGTTCTCCAAATAGAAGTTAATCTTGCAGGACCATCATTATTAGATTTGTGGAAGGAAGATCAGTTCCACCAACTCCGAGAAAGTAATGAGCCAAAGCAGGCTATTTATGATACTGATGAAGAAAGCTTTAAAATGAAATAGAGGGCGAAGAATCTCTAAATCTTTGCTCTTCTTCATTACGGCTCATCAGTAACAGTTTCCATGTGATTGGGAATCAGCAGTCTTTCAGCTTAAAGGTTGAGGAGGAAAACATTGAAGAATTTCTTGAGCATGATGAATATAAGGAACCTTCTCCTGAGAGGGTTGAGGTAATCAAAGAGACCCCTGCTCAAGTTAATGACCTCTTCACCAAGCTCAATCCACTGAATCAAAATACCCGGGGACTACAAGAGGACAACACTGCAGTATATGATGAGTCCTCTAGTTCAGATGATGATGAAGATGAGGAAGAATTTCTTTCTCAAAAGAATCTTAACCTTGACCCAGTGGAAGAAGAAATAATCATGGTTGAAAATTACCTGTCAAATACTCCCTGTTAGCCACCTATAATATTTTGTTATACCAAAAGGTGGCTAAGATCTTTTTTGAGCCTCCAAGGAACAAATTCCTACCTGGATTCCAACGCTCGATCTGAAAAAGAGATGTCCCCGTCCTCCAGTCCTGGCAGATCACAATCCTTCCACGATCTCCGTGGATGAACACCTGCACACAGAAAGAACGAACAGATACAAGCATAGGAACCAGCATACGTAACTAAACATCGGTCAGAAAAGACATTACTCGCATTAACATAATGGAAAAAGGAGTGGAACCATAATCATAGTCATCTATTAAAGTGGTAAACGAATAGAAGTTACAACCAAGTTCTGACGCTGCAGCCTCCTTCGCGCGGGTCTCAGGTCGTCCACGTCTCGCAAAGCTCGCCGGGGGAAAGGGAAACCTCTCCAGAGTCTCGTAACAATGGTCTCCTTGCTCGAATGGGCCTTAAGGGAAAGGAAGGATTCTTTTCAGCACAAAGGCACTCGGGAATAGGAGATGCAAAGCTTCAGCACTTCAAGACTAGCTTGCCATGGATCTGAGCAAGCTTTTATAGATGGGGAAGGAGGGAGTTGGGATCCCTATTATTATGGGATGGGCCCTATCAACACGGAAGGTTCCATAGAAGGTGGCAAAACTACTTCCCTTCCATAGAACTCCCGTAGCCAAACCTCCCAACTCAAGATAGGCAGTGGTTGTGAGTTTGTTTGAACTCAACTTCCGCCATCCATATATAAAAAACAGTCCCTAAAATGGGTGGCGCGATTGCTGCTCTATGACAGAGCGCCAAGTGGCGCGACCTCTTTACAGGATTTCCCTGAGTGGCGCGAGTACTGAACTGTCTACCCGCGCCAATGCAAAAAGAGCTGTTTTTTATGGATTTTGCAAGGAGATGTCTCAAGGGGAAATGAAGCTCATACTCAGAGGGATGCAATGATGATGTTTTCAGTGCATGACAGTGTTCACAGGTCACGTTATGGGTCCTCCATTGTGCGAGACGGGGAATGGTAGGGACGGTGACAAATTACTGTGTAACAGATGCCCCCTAAAGCATGAGGCCCGAGAGAGAGAGGGGTGAAATGGTTTACGAGAACATGTCCAACTGAAGGCCCGCCGTCGGAAAACCTGCACAGAAAGATACAACTGATATCTCAAGTACATGATGTATATATATGGTATGGACGCAGCCATCCGAACAGAGTATGCTATAATCCGGATCCGGGGTATGGGCGCAGCCATCCAACTAAGATCAAACAAATAGACTCAGGTATGGTCGCAGCCATCCAATCAGTGAGTCATGTACATAATGATAATAATCCACAATCGCAGCCTGGATTACAACAGACACAATCCAGGGTCTTGCGCTCCATCTCGACCCAAATAAGTACAAGTTCTAGCACGCGAATATGTGAGCTGATGTCGAACATGCAAGAACATCGCCTGATTACCAGCCAATGATGAAAGCCGTTAACAGACGCGAGAGGAACCACCAATAATGACAATGGTCCTCAAGGTACTACGGGTACAATCCACGGCGTGTGAATAAATGAGCTGACGTCGAACACCCGCAGAATCATCCGATCGGAGGTCAATAATGAAAACCTCTCGTCGAATGCGACGAACCTGCCATTAAGGCATGCAGGCCCCAAGGTACCATCAGGAGTCTCTAGACCAACTTCCAGGATAATGAGTTGAAGTCGACAGGAAGTGATCTTGATCGAAGGTGGGCCATAATGATTCCCACATCATCGACACGAGACAGAGGAACATAATGTTTTGTTGTGAATTAGGATCATATGAGGAACAGAGGAAGGTTGATATTCGCAGAGGCCAACTTCTCTTGAACATATAAACGGCACGGCAATGGACTTGGCAGTATTTGACATCAACAGATCAAAGGTCATGGCGACGAGGCGGTGAACAGATGAGAGGTCAAAAGAGATTACCCAAACCCATGGAAGCAAAGTGAAACAACGAGATGAGATGTCCCCAACCCGACACGAATGCAGACAAGTGCCATGTTAAAGAGCGACATACTGCCGACGACAACGACGATGGTTCCATTTTTCCCCCACCATTTCTGGCGAGTACCCCAATTATTTTTGATAACAAGCTTGAAGGGGATAGCATATGCTTGTGATATAAGTCCACCCTTCGGGCGAATCCATCCTAGTGCATTTAACGAGTCCTAGGAAGGAGGAACTCGGAGAACGTCATTTCGACTAGATCCGATGTCATCAGGGTTTAACGAGTCTGACAAAGGAAGAACTCGGTGTCTTTTCATGTTTAGAGAGTTTGAAAAGATAGCAGAAAAGAAAACTCCACAGGTCCCTTTTCGTAAATAGTTCCCCAGATCCGAAAAGGTAGAAAACAATATCCGGGAAAACCTCCTAGTCGCGATAGGCTAGGGTATTCCTTTTTCGTAATCAATCCATCCCGGCCCGAAAAAGGGTTAAACTTATACCGGGTGAATGTCGATTCGTGTCCATTTTAACGAGATCGAAACGACAAGGGCCTCGGCAATCTTTTCATGTTTAGAGAGTCAGAAAAGAGCTGAAAGATGACTCCTCCTGGAGGATCGAGTGGTATAAAGGGTAGCAACTGGTTCCGGTAATGGTGGAACTACTCTGAACAAATAAAGGTCGAGAGACTGGCTAACAAGACCACTCATAGCAGCGGTTCCTCAGGAACGGGTAAAACAACCAAGTGAAGGCATATGATCGGCCAAGCAGATAGTGACAATGGAGTGAGAAAACCAAGGCTCATCTGGCAAAAGTAGGCTGATAAAATGGCAATCACAAGAGGTAAAATGGGAATGGTTTCATTTTTACACAAGCTTGAAACAAAGATAAACTATGCTTGAAACCGGTTTCATTTTTACACAAGCTTGAAACGGAAACAAAATATGCTTGAAAAAGTAAGCATGCCCCCAGCATGGTGACTCAATTCGAGGTACATGCCCCCCAAGCTTCATTCCATATGAAAGGCAGATGGAGTGAAGGTTCAAATTACGAGATCAAGAGAAAGACTCGATTGGGATTTTACGAGATCTAAACAAAGACTCGAATTGAACGGGAACGTGTTTCATTATTTTAACGAGGTTGACACATTAAAAGAACTATCCTCAAACACCTTGTTTCATGGTTTAGGGAGCTTGACACAAGACCAGGAACTGTGCTCCGACAAACCTTGTTTCATTTTTTAAGGAGCTTGACACAAGACAAGGAACTATGCTCCGACAACCTTGTTTCATTTTTTAAGGAGCTTGACACAAGACAAGGAACTCTGCTCCGACAACCTTGTTTCATTTTTTAAGGAGCTTGACACAAGACAAGGAACTGTGCTCCGCTGACTTCATCATAATGAACGAGAAGTCATCGCTTCCAAGAGTTCCACTCCCGATGGAAGAAAAACATCCTGGAAGTCAGGACCCAATGCCCCCAGCACCTGATGCACGACGACATCATCACTGAGCACAGGCACGGGGTAAGTAGCCACATAGTTGACCTGCGGTGGGGCAGATACAACGGGTGGATAAAAACCAGGAGGGGGTGATGGCGGACCGGATGCCACATTGGGACCAAAGAACGACAGCTGATCAATGGTCACAATCCGTCCTTCATGTGGAAAACAGGCCACACGAAAAAGGGAGGAGACAAGCGCTCCCATGGCATAGGTGTAATCGCGCCCCAGGAGCAGATTGAAATCCAAGGGGCCTGGAACAACCATCACGTCCATATGGACGGTTTTCCCTCCCAAAGTAATTGGTAACCTTGGAAGGATCCCCAACGGTTGACTGGTCCTTCTATTGAATGACAACAGATTCTGCGTAACAGGCGCAAGCGGTGGCGAACCAAAAGCTTGCCAGGTAGTTGAAGACAGAATACTAACAGACGCACCTTCGTCTATAATGGTGCTGGGTACAACCAGACCAAGAGCCTGTACCGTAATCTCGAAAGGCACATAAGACGGAAGGCGAAATCCTGCAAATCGATTCCAATCAAAGGAAGCGACCAAACTACTCGGAGGGGTTACCATCGAAATGCGAAGGTCTTCCCATGATGTTACGGAAGCAGAAGCCTCCTCCATGACCTCCATCTCGAAGGCGGGAGGAATATCCTCTGGAGCCTCCATCATGGGAGGCGGAGGAGCGGCTTCTTGAAGCACATGGACAGGAGAATCTTTCTCCAAGTCTGACGAATCTGAAGAAACCAGAAGGACATGAGGAGTGTGAGATCCACTCTCGACAGAAAAGACCTGGTGCACCGCGGACGGGGCCAGTTCAACCGATCCAACGACCAATGGTTGGTCGGGGACGGATCCGTGAATTTGAATTTCTGGGGGAGTGGGATCGACCAAGGATGACTCTTGACCAATCACAGGATCAGCTGGCAGAGAACTCAAAGAAAGCCGATTATAACCAGGTGGAAGGCGTGGTGTAGAATCGACTGGGTTGTCCAAGACTTGCCTGGCTTCATCCATATAAGGACAAAGGTGAATGGCATGGTGCCCTTCAGACAACTTACAGGGATTGGTCATCTTACCCTGCTTCTTAGAATTCTTATCAACAACAGCTGAAGACGTGCCCCCAACTTGACTCCCGGAAGCCAAAGGCAACGGTGGGCGGTCGTTGGACCATATTTCGAGCACCTTGGGAATGCCAGGGCAATCTCGAAGCACATGGTCTCCCGTGCACAACATGCACGGGAACTTGACTTTCCGAGGAAGGTTGGAAGGACTATCAAGAGGAGATTCCTTAGGGACAGTAGCTGTACATTTAGCCTCTCGCTTATCAGACTTCTTCTTCTTTGTCTTCTTCTTCTTCTTCTTAGCCACCTGGTTACTTGAATCCAAGCTTTCACCAGGCGAAGTAGAAGAGGAGGACGCAGAAATAGGTGAAGAAGGGGAGAGGTCCACCTTGGAATCAACATGAAGTTGTTCCGTCGGAGGAACTGACTGAACAGTAGTGGAGACATTCGGAACTACAGAGGTTGAGAACAACCAAACAGGCAACCCAACCGTTAATCCAGGAAGGGACAACGTCGCCATGTAAGGAGCACCAACATTTCCAAAAGGAGGAAAATGACCAGGAGTCCCTTCTGAGGGGATTCCTTGGTTGGTGAACTCTGAAAAAGTTTCCATCAAACTCAAAACCACACACGGGCTGAAAAAGAGTTAAGGGCACACGATCAAACGGTCACAAGCAATATCTAAACGGGTGTGTTATCGTGGGAGATTGATTTTACCACATTGGAAAATAAACAAATTCTACCGTTTCATGTTTTAAGAGTCGAGAAACGATAAAAAGATGACTCTATCTCTTTCAGAGTTGATACAAGCGTGAAAGGACAAGCGCTTGACGGTCTTTTCAAGTTTAGGGAGTCAGAAAAGACCAAATGACTGCTCAGGAAAAACTAGGCACAAAGGGTGCACCAAATATCCGTGAACTGCAATATACACCTTGGTTTCAAAAATGAAACAGAAATCGACCAAGGACTTTCCGTACGTGCAGGTAGTCTCCCCGAATGCTGTGTTCGGTGTATCACGGGTAAAAGGTGGCAGACTCGGCTTCCTGTGGATAAAGGATTGAAAACCTATGGGGGTCTCCCTTTATATACGCGACGGTACGGGGAGCGCAAGTCCGTACTAGTGCTGTCTAAAGCCAATAGGCGAACGACAGCTGCTAGGTTTAACGACGCCGGAACACGTCTCTAGCCTAGACCTTCTAAATATGTTGCGTTAAGTTCCAATGTTGCCTTAGGTTAATTGAATGAATTTTACGGTTGATCTTCAATTAAGTTTCAATTTCCAGGCCTTATCGTATGTAGTGTCTCCTAAATGCAAGCTATATGCCACGATGCAACATTTCGTTCGATGAAAACTAGTTAAATGAGAGTCGAGAGCTTTAATACAAACGAAATGAACGGAATACAAACAAGAATATCTCTAATGCAACTAATGCAATTGCACATTTTTCATTCAAACACTAATCACTAGTGATACGGAAAAGATGACAATTTGCACTAATTAAAAAAAACAAAAGAGATTATATTTTTTTTAAAATTTTCAATGTCTAATGGTTAATGTGCACTGAAAACAAAAGGAACAATTAGAGAAATGATAACTAAGAGAGCAAATCAAACAACATTCACTCACCAAGCAAGCAACCAAATCTCTAAATCGACCCAAAGTCTCTCAAATCGAAGAAAGACTCAAAAACACCCCAATGGACCGTGTGATCTGGGTCCAAAGCAAGGGCAAACGAATCCTGAATGAAAGAATGAACAATCACTCAAAAGACGCAACAAAACAATCAAAGACTGCTAAGAGGGCGTGGAGAATCAATCAACAAGTCGACGGGACAATCAAGACACCAAAACTCCCAAGGAGGGCTCGATTCACTTATGCCACTAGATGCCCTAGGGCTCAAATCGTGAAACCGATAGATAGAGGCAAACAACCAAAGGATAGCGGTGAATTCCAGTCAAACCAGACTCCAATACACTCAAACAATCAGGAAATCAAGAAGAAAAGTACTGGTCAAGCTCAGAAAGCCAAAAATTGAAGAAATTCAAAAAAGTCACAGGGGTGGCGCGACTGTGGCCTTGAAACTAGCGCCAGAGGCCGAGTAGCGCGAGACAGACAAATGCAACACGCGCCAAGTGGCGCGACTGTCAGGTAAAAAACCGCGCCAGTCGAATTCTTCAATGAAAACTAAAAAACAAGCTAACCTGAGAAAAAGACCAACACAAGCTAAGCAAACCACAAGGCTAAAATAATGAAAGAACCCAACCCAGAAGGTTCATCAAGCAAGGAGAAACAATCAAAGCGAACCGATCATAAACGAGACAAGGAAAACCGGACGGCTCCCCAGCGGAGTCGCCAAGTTGTTGGGAAGGTAAATCCCCTCTGCGGACAGAGGCGATCCCTACTAGCCCAGCAGGGGTCTAGCAACAAACAAACAATGCTATGACGCAGGCTCCTAGTTACGAATGAAAGATTTGGGATAAGAACCTACCTGGATTCCAGCGCTCGATCTGAAAAAGAGATGCCCCCGTCCTTCAGTCCTGGCAGATCACAATCCTTCCCCGATCTCCGTGG
This sequence comes from Pinus albicaulis, assembly GCA_034641835.2. Lineage (NCBI taxonomy): Eukaryota > Viridiplantae > Streptophyta > Pinopsida > Pinales > Pinaceae > Pinus > Pinus albicaulis. The sequence continues at coordinate 1,761,012,523 of CM076575.1, read as the reverse complement.
ATGAACACCTGCACACAGAAAGAACAAACAGATACAAGCATAGGAACCAGCATACGTAACTAAACATCGGTCAGAAAAGACATTACTCGCATTAATATAATGGAAAAAGGAGTGGAACCATAATCATAGTCATCTATTAAAGTGGTAAACGAATAGAAGTTACAACCAAGTTCTGACGCTGCAGCCTCCTTCGCGCGGGTCTCCGGTCGTCCACGTCTCGCAAAGCTCGCCGGGGGAAAGGGAAACCTCTCCAGAGTCTCGTGACAATGGTCTCCTTGCTCGAATGGGCCTTAAGGAAAAGGAAGGATTCTTTTCAGCACAAAGGCACTTGTGAATAGGAGATGCAAAGCTTCAGCACTTCAAGACTAGCTTGCCATGGATCTGAGCAAGCTTATATAGATGGGGAAGGAGGGAGTTGGGATCCCTATTATTATGGGATTGGCCCTATCAACAAGGAAGGTTCCATAGAAGGTGGCAAAACTACTTCCCTTCCATAGAACTCCGGTAGCCAAACCTCCCAACTCAAGATAGGCAGTGGTTGTGAGTTTGTTTGAACTCAACTTCCGCCATCCATATATAAAAAACAGTCCCTAAAATGGGTGGCGCGATTGCTGCTCTATGACAGAGCGCCAAGTGGCGCGACCTCTTTACGGGATTTCCCTGAGTGGCGCGAGTACTGAACTGTCTACCCGCGCCAATGCAAAAAGAGCTGTTTTTCATGGATTTTGCAAGGAGATGTCTCAAGGGGAAATGAAGCTCATACTGAGAGGGATGCAATGATGAT